>JAXIVJ010018476.1:0-12500 GCA_036785665.1 Chirona hameri
CGTCTGGATGGTGCATCAGACGGACAGCATGCAGTGCCGCCGGGTGCGCTCGATGCTGCAGCTGTTCCTGGTGGCCACGCTGGTCTTCACCGTGGTCTACCTGCTCAACAGCACCCAACCCAGCATCCACACGCTCGTCACAGAGACGCACCGACAACTCAACAGCCTCAAACACATCAACCTCAAGGTCAGAGCGCCACCCCGTATCCAGCGTTTCTAGTCGGGCGGCCATCACGTGAACGGAACTGATTCCAGATGCTGCCTATTCGTGCCTTTTTGCAGGGCTACATAAATTATCTTGTAGAAAGGTCTTGTATTTACGATTCATGGAAGTCGTAGAGAAACTTTTTCGTTGCTTGGTTTGGATATCATGAGTTGGAAGGTTTTTAATTTCTGTGTCTGATTTGTTTTTGTCATTGGGCCGTGTTCGCAGATTAGTTCAGGGCGGGTGCGGAGCGTCCTTACTGAGGGTCTGTTCGGTAATCACCGTGTGCAGCTTGTATTTGTATTTGATGTTGGACCCCATCCACGCCGAAGCGGGCTATTCCGGAGCCACATACAAGCATGGACAACACGAATGATACACTCATCCTAATATAAAATGAAGACAGTTTCACTACAGCACATACTCTCATACAGCACATACTTCAATACTCTCACATACACATTACATCACATACACTGCAATGCTATCACACGCACATTACGTTATATACATCAGGCTACTCTGGTTGAGGCATGTTCTGTATCGCTCTTTTGAATGCGGGCATGGCTGAGTGACGTGTCGCTAAAGGCAGCTCATTGTAATTTTGCACAACATGATATAGAAATCGGCGCTTGCCAGCCTCTGTCCTAACGCGTGGAAGGGCCAGGTCAGAGTTCTGTCGCGTAGAGCGGGAGCGGAGATCAGAATTGACATGAAGCTGGGAAGCAAGAGCCTGTGGTTCCCCGGTGTTTCGAATTTTGTGTAGTAGATTTAGGGAGTGCTGTCTGTATAGCTGCTGGGCAGTGGGCCAGCCAAGCTCAGCTCGCACGTCAGAGATGTGATCAAATTTACGTTTGCCAGATATGACACGAAGGGCAAAATTTAGAATTTTGTCAAGGCGTTGTATGTTCCTCTGCGAGCCATTGCCAAATACTGCTAAACAGTACCGAACGTGTGAAACGACCAAGGCATTTACAAGAAGTGGCAACAGCTCGCGGGGGATGCTGTGCCGCACGTGCGATAGCCCAATGAGGATACCACTACATTTTTTTACCAGGGAAGACACGTGTGAGTCCCATGTGAAGTGCTTATCAAACAGAACACCTAAATTTTTGACGTATGGGCTCTCTTGTACTATGTCTTCGCGGAACTGAACAGCAACAGGGTAAAGGTCGCGACAATTTTGGCGGGATCCGAACGCTATTAATTCGGTCTTGCTTGTATTTACTTTGAGACCATGAGAGTGAAACCAGGTATCAAGTGCACTCAGGGTGTCCTCCAATTTACTGACCAGATCATTGAGTTGGTGTTTTTTGCCGGATAACAAAATTTGAGTATCATCAGCGTACTGGACCACATGAGAATCCCCCGCGAACAGGCACATATCGTTAGAGAATATTTGAAAAAGTAAAGGCCCAAGAGACGAGCCTTGAAAAACTCCGATAGAGTTGGGGAGAGGCCTGGAGAAATGAAGGTTCCCACTCCCATCAGCCGTACAGACAGACTGAGTGTGACCGCAGAGGTATGATGTAAACCAGGTGGGATCGATGTTATATGTACGTAGTTTAGAGAGGAGCATAGAATGGTCGATGACATCGAAGCACTTGGATAAATCGAGGAGACAGAGAAGGGTGAGTTCCTGGTGGTCAATAGCCGAGAGGATGTGATCAGAAACAGTCAGAAGGGCGGTCTCAGTAGAGAGCAGGGAGCGAAACCCGTGCTGGGATGAGGAGAACAGGTGGTTATCCGACATGCATGAGTAAAGCTGACGCTGCACAATACGCTCAATGAGCTTTGGGAAGGCAGATACAATGGAGATAGGGCGAAAATTGGAAGCTTCGGACTGGCTGCCGGCTTTGTGTATTGGATGAATAATGGAATGTTTCCAGGGCGCTGGGTATTCGCCGGAAGATAGGCTAGTATTGATGATATGGAGTAAAACGGAGCCGATAGCAGCAAAGCAAAGCTTTATTACCTGAATAGAGATGCCGTCAGCACCACAGGCCCCTGAATTTTTCATTGAGTTGAGGAAGGACCGGAGAGCGGACAGAGAGATAGGCTGTAGTTTGAAGGCACATGTGCCGACACGAGGTAGACGGACAGGGAGAGAGGGGGGCTCACCTCTGGCCCGGACCTCACTCGCAACCCGGGGACCAACGCCCACAAAGTACTGGTTTAGCTCGTCAGGGGTGGCCTCTGGCACGATGCGGTCGGCAGACTTCTTGCCCGCGATGATTTGACGTACATTCCGAAATATGGTGGTAGGACCCAGCTCACGCACTCTCCTGGCGATGTCCTGCCTTGTGTCGTGACGAATGGCAGAACGGACCTGTTTGTTAAGCGCAATGAACTCAGGGGTCCTACCACTATGGACAAGAAGTCTGCGACGCTGTGCCATCAGGTTGCGAGTGGTGTCAGATACAGGGGGAGCGGAAGGGTTACGAATTTTGATACGTTTTAGAGGTGCGTGATGGTCGAGGATGGGGAGGAGACAATTTATGAATGCAGACCACTGGTCTGACACTTCCACGCGTGAGAACACTCCACTCCAGTCAGTGGCTCTGAGAGCAGCGTGAAAAGCCGATATATTAATGCGATGTAGGCGCCTAGATGAGACGAAAATCGGCTTACGGCGAGGCTTGGGGATGGACAATTTAGCTTGGATGATACAGTGATCACTATAGGGACATGCGCAGACAGATACGTCACTCAAAAAGTTTCCCGTATTGGACACAAACACATCAAGTAGAGATCCAGACTCGTATGTGGGACTAGTCACGTGCTGGTGCAGGGCCAGGCTGTCTAGGAACTGATTAAATCTCGATTTACATATATCGTTGTCGGACGCTAGAAGGTTGCAGTTAAGGTCGCCAGTTATTACAATATTGTCAGTGGACGAAAGAAACACGCGTTGCACTTGAGTTTCAAGAAAATCGAGGTCGGCTGATATGGCGGCTACGGTGTGTCGAGGAGGTCTATATACGCAACCTAGGTTAAAACGACGACCGTGCGAGTTACTGACTTGTAACCAAAACGTTTCTATTTTGCCGTCGTTTTTGGCACCTACAACTGATTTAAGTGGTTTTACTTTCAAATTGTTTTTTATCAGTACAGCTATTCCCCCGTAACCACTACCGTCTGGACGGTCGGCACGGTGCAGAGAAAACCCCGGGAACGTGACGAAGCGTGAGCAAGTTTCGGGGCGAAGCCATGTTTCTGTGAGCACAGCAATATCACAATATAATTTTTCTAAATCATGACTGAGGTCTAAAATCTTAGGTTTTAGGCTTAAAATGTTCAACGCCATGATGGATAAGGCCCCGCGTCCAATCGTAGTGGGCCGACTCGCTGCTTGCCGGGTCTGGCCGGTGTGTCGGTCGGTTGCAGCGAGCGCCGGCCCCGGCCGCTCGCTGGTAGCCGCGTCGGGTGGGTCGGCGGCCGCCGCCGCTGCCGCCGCTTGGTCTGACGGAGTAGCAGGCGTCAGCGGGTCGTCTCTGTCTTGCGTCACTGACCCTGTCGTGGTGACGGATGGTTGTTGGCACACTACACGACAGGGCCCATCGGGGTCCCCAGTGCCGGGAGCAGTCGGCTGGTCGCTGCTCCCTCTCTCCCTCGCTCGGCGGGCCCGCCACCCGCCCCGGGCTCCCCGCCGCGCCGGCCGCCGGGAACGTGCCCCGGTGACCGTTTGGCCGCCTGGCATTTGTTGACTTTAGCCGGGCGGCACTGCGGCGGGTATCCCCTGGTCAAGGGGGGTTGCCATGGCGACGGCCAGGCTAGTGGTGTTCATCTGCACTGCCGCGTTAGTATACGTTGGAAAAGAAGTAGTTCTGGAAAATAGACGCAGGACTCTTGAAGAAATGCAATATTCAAGCACGTAATATCACTGCCGCACCATAGAGAAAAAAAGACACCTATTTGACTGAAAACTTGAAGCGTTCACACACTTTTGCTGACACAGACACTTCCCAGGTTTCTGTCTTCCGGCTTGGTTTTTCACACAGGTTTCAAAATCGCAAATCTTCTAAGGTAGATAATAAGTCGAAGACGCAACTCACAGTCTTTGCGGTGTAGCACGCAGATGAACTCGAAGATAACGAACACATAGACACTAAATTTCACGAAGCCGGGTGTCTAATTCCCCGAGTAAAACCGAAAACAGTGCGGAGCGGCCGGGGGTCGCCCGTCTAGCGCGCCACCCGGCGGTGGTTGTGTTGACTGACCGGCGCAGTAGCCACCTTTGGAGCGTCCTCAGTAAGGCCTACTGAGAGTCTGTTCGGTAATCACCGGGTGCAGCTTGTGTTGACTGACCGGCACTGACCGGCGCAGTAGCCACCTTTGGTGAGTCATAGTCACACCTGCCCGGCTCCAGCTGACGTCTGACCTCTCTAACCCAGCTGCTCCCAGCCAACAACACCTGTGTGTCGCGGCTCGGGTGGTGTCGGCGACGCTGCTCGGCATTTTGAAGGTCGCCGTCTGCCGGTTCTTTATAGCCTGCCGAGTCATACGAAATTATGAACCAGTGTAAGGTGATGCTGTTGAACGCCTTGTCCGATGTCGCCTGTGCAGCTGCTGCCACAGTGGACGGTGGAGCTGCCCGTTGAGTATGCCTGACTGTCTGTGCCCCTGCCGCAGGAATCATTGCGGTACGCTGAGGAGCGGCTCAAGGTGGACAACAAGTTCCTGGTGTCGCTTGGCTTCACCAAGTCACCGCGCGTCTTCCCCAACAGCACCTGGACCAACGTCACGCTGCCCGTCATCGTTACGGCCGTAAGTCCGTGGACCAACGTCACGCTGCCCGTCATCGTTACGGCCGTAAGTCCGTGGACCAACGTCACGCTGCCCGTCAGCGTTACGGCCGTAAGTCCGTGGACCAACGTCACGCTGCCCGTCATCGTTACGGCCGTAAGTCCGTGGACCAACGTCACGCTGCCCGTCAGCGTTACGGCCGTAAGTCCGTGGACCAACGTCACGCTGCCCGTCATCGTTACGGCCGTAAGTCCGTGGACCAACGTCACGCTGCCCGTCATCGTTACGGCCGTAAGTCCGTGGACCAACGTCACGCTGCCCGTCAGCGTTACGGCCGTAAGTCCGTGGACCAACGTCACGCTGCCCGTCATCGTTACGGCCGTAAGGCTGCTGTTGGGGTCGGCCGGATGTCCGAATGCTCACACCTGCCAACGGACGAAACATAGCCGGCGTTCCTAATGTGTATTGGACCTTGCCTTTTCGATGTCGTGTCCGACCGGCTCGGCCGATCGGACTGTAAAGCGGACTTTCTGCCACTTCCCCAAAACTAGCCCAGTTCCCGGTGGCCGTGAACCGTGTCTCTGTGCAGCGTGCCTTGGCCTGGGCTCCATCGCGCGCGCACCCTGTAACCGTAGCTTTGGTTCCATCGTGTGTACAACTTGTACAGTGCCTCTTGTTCCATTATGTGTTCAGCTTGTACAGTGGCTCAGGTTCCATCGTGTGCATACACTGTTCAGTGGCTCTGGTTCCATGGTGTGTACAGCTTGTACAGTGGCTCTGGTTCCATCGTGTGCATACACTGTTAAGTGGCTCTGGTTCCATGGTGTGTACAGCTTGTACAGTGGCTCTGGTTCCATCGTGTGCATACACTGTTCAGTGGCTCTGGTTCCATGGTGTGTACACGTACAGCTTGTACAATGGCTCTGGTTCCATCGTGTGCATACACTGTTCAGTGGCTCTGGTTCCATGGTGTGTACAGCTTGTACAATGGCTCTGGTTCCATCGTGTGCATACTCTGTTCAGTGGCTCTGGTTCCATGGTGTGTACAGCTTGTACAATGGCTCTGGTTCCATCGTGTGCATACACTGTTCAGTGGCTCTGGTTCCATGGTGTGTACAGCTTGTACAATGGCTCTGGTTCCATCGTGTGCATACTCTGTTCAGTGGCTCTGGTTCCATGGTGTGTACAGCTTGTACAATGGCTCTGGTTCCATCGTGTGCATACTCTGTTCAGTGGCTCTGGTTCCATGGTATGTACAGCTTGTACAGTGGCTCTGGTTCCATGGTGTGTACAGCTTGTACAGTGGCTCTGGTTCCATCGTGTGCGTACTCTGCACGATCATGGCTCTGGCTCCATCGTATGCGTACTCTGTACGATGGCTCTGGGCCCCACTGGGTGTGTAATGCACTTGTGTCCTCCCCTACAGGCCGGCTCCGGTCAGGGGGAGCGGGTGACCGGCTTGGTGCTGTCGGCAGGGTCAGTGTGACGGGTCTGGTCCTCTCCACAGGCCGGCTCCGGTCAGGGGGAGCGGGTGACCGGCTTGGTGCTGTCGGCAGGGTCAGTGTGACGGGTCTGGTCCTCTCCACAGGCCGGCTCCGGTCAGGGTGAGCGGGTGACCGGCTTGGTGCTGTCGGCAGGGTCAGTGTGACGGGTCTGGTCCTCTCCACAGGCCGGCTCCGGTCAGGGGGAGCGGGTGACCGGCTTGGTGTTGTCGGCGCGCCGATACCAGCCGCAGCTGCCGGTGATCGTGTACGACCTCGGTCTGGGTCGGTACGAGCGCTTGCAGCTGCAGGCCAGCTGCAACAGCTCCATGTGCTGGCTGCAGCAGCTCGACTTCGCCGCCTATCCGTCCCACCTGGACGAGCTCAAGACAAGGGCGTTCGTGCCGGTGGTCATACAGGTGAGGCCGGCGGGGTGCGGGCGCCAGCGGCGGCGACACGTGTGTAGTAGTGTAGTGGTTCTTCCTCGGTTGGAGCCGAGGTGATGTGGAGATATGGCTGAACTGGGTAGGCAGTACGCAGTAGGCACTCGGCTAGGCAGCTGGTGTGTGTTTGGCGCCGCGCTTGGCTGGGAGGCGGTAAATTGTCGCGCGTTAAGTCACATCCGCACCACTGCAATTGTCAACAGTGCCGCGGTTATGTGCAGATAAGGTGGTGTAAGCACCGCGGAATATAGTGCATCACCTAGGTCAACTTGGTGTGTTTGTTTTAAGCAAAACTTCAGTGTGGAGCTAGAATACCCAGCCCCCTCCCCCCTTGAATAAGCCTGCATGCTACCAGTTCTGTCGGAATGAAGAACTAGTATTCTCTTGTATTGTAGCAAGTTGCTTAGCACGAAACAAATGAATGAAGACTTGGTGGTTCTTTCTGAGACTAATTTTTTCTCATTCGTATGTTCTACAAATATCCCTTGGAGTTGTATTTGTGGCCCCTGCTATGCAATATCGGATATCAACCTAAGAACCTAAGCTATATTCGTATTTTCGTATTTGCCACATTTTCAATTGAAACTAAAGAAATTGAGCCACTGATTGTAATGTGTGTTGTAACATTGCGTCTGTGCTCCTCGTCAAGTTGTGTCTAGTAAAATGCATTGCGGAGTGGCTGGAACTGGTTGATAGCAGCACTCTGCTCCGGTGTCTCCCCTCAGATTAAATGACGCCGTTCTCGGTCGACTCTGAGCGTTTATTGTCCAGCAGTTGTTCGCAGCTGTATTCACAGTAGGACACGACCCTCGACTGATTTTGTCTCGTCGATTGGGAAGGGCAACCGACATTTCGCGGGCGGCACCATGTAATCGTAGTAGTTGCCCTAATATAATCCTATAACATTAACCGATATAGCCCATATTAACCCTAAAACACCAAACCGGGACCGCCACATTACGCGGTTGTCCACAGCTAACAAGGCTCGTGAAGTCGTCAGTGTAACGACGCCAACGTGCTCCGCCAAAGGGCAGTCTACGTGCGAAAAGGGGAATTCAGCAACATCAAGGACGTCCTGCTTCTGGTGATTGGCTAAAGCAACTGGTTCTTAATCAACGTCGTATTTTTGGGGGCGATCGTCAACTGTCCGGGTCTGTGTCGATTTCAATCTTTTCACCGTGGCATCTGGTGTCAAGTTGTGTCATCTGGTGTCAAGTTGTGGCATCTGGTGTCAAGTTGTGGAATCTGGTGTCAAGTTGTGGAATCTGGTGTCAAGTTGTGGAATCTGGTGTCAAGTTGTGGCATCTGGTGTCAAGTTATGTCATCTGGTGTCAAGTTGTGGCATCTGGTGTCAAGTTGTGGCATCTGGTGTCAAGTTGTGGCATCTGGTGTCAAGTTGTGTCATCTGGTGTCAAGTTGTGGCATCTGGTGTCAAGTTGTGGCATCTGGTGTCAAGTTGTGGCATCTGGTGTCAAGTTGTGGCATCTGGTGTCAAGTTGTGGCATCTGGTATCAAGTTGTGGCATCTGGTGTCAAGTTGTGGCATCTGGTGTCAAGTTGTGGCATCTGGTGTCAAGTTGCGGCATCTGGTGTCAAGTTGTGGCATCTGGTGTCAAGTTGTGTCATCTGGTGTCAAGTTGTGGCATCTGGTGTCAAGTTGTGGCATCTGGTGTCAGGTTGCTCTTGTGGCTGGTGGAGTCGTTCATTGAGTTAATTGTTCATTCAGTTACAGCCTCCTGGTGGGTCGGATTTTCATCGTAACCGTCTTCAGGGAGTAGCGATCGTCACTGAATGTTTTCCAGTTGACGCTGCGTGTTATATGTCTTCGCTTACCGGAGCGGTACCTGCCGTTCAGGTTCGACCTGCTGCAGTTTGTGTACCACCAGGCGCCCCTGCGCGATTTGGCACAGTTGCCGTAGCGTTTTGCGTCCTGGTCTTTGTCCTTGGTGGTGAAACGCTGGCCTGCGAGTTGACTGAAGCTGTCTCCGGCGTCTCCCCTGTAGCTGGTCACGCTCAGACGATAGCCTTCAGATTCAGACGAGATTGCGAAGTTCTGGTAGATGGCGTGTCTCTTTTTACCTTCAAAATCCTCCAGGTCAATCCTGAGCTCATATTGCCGGTCACTTGGTGAGGTCATGGCCCACATGTTGTCCAGTCCCCACCAGAATTCAGCGTCGAGCTCACCGAAGCCCTCCTTGTAGGAGGCCCAGCCGCGGTAGAAATCTTGCCGCGGCTGGATGTCGGTTCGCCGCTGGATGACGGTCCAGTTGCCACCGTCCGTGTCCAGGTCACAGTAGGCCGGTACTCGGGCTTTGCCGTCCAGACCCGGCTGCAGCAGGTGGACTCCGCTGTGGGTGCCGGTCGGCAGGTCGCTGCAGTCCCGTGGTGGCGGCTTGGGGCTTTCCTGGACCCCAGACTCTACACGGTCCAGCCGATCAGACATTTGGTCCAACTGACTGGTAAGGTTACGGACCTGTTTAGTCAGACGCTTGTGCACGTACATCATGTCCCCCATCTCATAGGTAAGGAGTTGGACCTCCCGCTTCAGCTGGTTTTCCACGATGCTGTTGTTTTCCACCTGTGCTGAGAGGTTCTTACTCTGATTGGATAGCCGGTCACCTAAGGCGCTGTTGCCTTCCACCAGGCTGAAGAGCTGGGTCAGCTTGTCTGACTGCTCGCCGTCCCGCTGCTCGTTGGCATTCTGCTGTTTGGAGATGCTGGTATTCAGTTGGGAGATCTTTTCAGCCAGGGCCTGGCAGTCACAGCCGTCCCCGGAGCCAGCTACCTGGGCAGTGCTGCCCTGGGTGCTGACCCAGAGCACCAGCAGAAGACCGGCCGACACCCGAGTACACGGTACAGGCCACATTGTCGCTGTTCGAAGCCCTGCCTGAGCCAGAGCCGCGGCACAACTGTCCTGCTCGACTGACTAACGACGGCACAGCTTATGTAGTCGGCCGCCCTTGCTGGTGCAGAGCGTGGCGCTGCAGGTTTAGTGAGACATTCGACTATAGGCGCTGCGTATTAGTAAACTTCCAGCGTGCACGTGGTTCAGCTCTATGCAGTGTTGCGGTTAAATCGCCACAGTCGCCGACGTCGCTGTCAACAGCATTTGGCGCCGCTGCAACGGCCAGTGACAATGGTACTTTGTGTCGCGCCGTGACCTCGGGGCGACCCGGTCACGTGACTCGCCGCTGCTCCACGCCCGGAGATCGGCACTCAGCAGCCGATGGCCGCTCTGTGACGTCACAGAGTCACAGCCGATGGCCGCTCTGTGACGTCACAGAGTCACAGCCGATGGCCGCTCTGTGACGTCACAGATTCACAGCCGATGGCCGCTCTGTGACGTCACAGAGTCACAGCCGATGACCGCTCTGTGACGTCACAGAGTCACAGCCGATGGCCGCTCTGTGACGTCACAGAGCCACAGCCGATGACCGCTCTGTGACGTTACAGTCACAGTCGATGGCCGCTCTGTGACTGTAGCGCCAGTGGTGTAGGTGGGTACCAGCGAGATACCAGTGTTTGGAGGACAGAGGTGGTTGTCACTTGTCAACGTTCAAACGGGCAGATGTGTTACCGTATGTGCGTTTTGATTTCTTAGTCAAATTTACGTACATTTTTCCTAACAACCATGAAATATAGAAAATCGTCCCATGGAACTGCTCCGAGCCATTACAAAGTAGAAAAAAAAATTATAGGCATTCCTGTTCACGTCTACCTGTAAGGGTTATCTGTAACCATATAATACAAACAGACGTGAACTCCAATCGAAACCACCTCGAAGCAATTCACAACTGTAAAGATAGCGACGGTTAGAAATAAGCCGGATAAAGAGCCATAAAGGACATGCCTCTATGCAGGTGCCGACCAGCTGCTTATCGGCTGTATCAGGACCTACAGTAGTGGTTACAACTCAACGGGTTAAAGGGAAAAAATGACCTTTTGATTTTGTTAGCAACAATTTCTTAGGCTACCGTTATGGTTTTAAAATTATTTTATTTAAATTTAAGAATTAAATCAAATTATTCCCAAATTCAAAGTTGTAAGTTTGGAAAAAATACAAAACAAGTACCTTGTGTACTTCATGAAGGTCATTGACAAATTCGTCCTTCCCTACCATTGTGTACATCGAGTGCGGCATTTTTGGAGGCTCTGTGACGTTTCCGATCAAACTGAGCGCTGCTCGGACACACCCTAGTAGCGCTTTCGTTCTCCATGGCAACCAGGCGTCAGCCAATCAAAAGCCAGAAAGGGAATACGTTCTGGCTTTTCATTGGCTCACGCCTGGTTGCCATGGAGAACGAAAGCGCTACTAGCGTGCGTTCGAGCAGCGCTCTGATCCGTGAAGCAATCCGTGAAGCATCCGTGATGCATGACTATCAGTATAAGTCATGAATAACAACAACATGCAAACTATACCAACTCGAATAAAATAAGGGCGGAATGAATTGAACCCCAGGCAAGCTAGTATTCGCAAGGCACTCGGCACTGCGCCACAATAGCAAAAGGTGAGGGAAATGCATATTGGATACAATATTATTACGTCACAAGTTTCTGAAGTGGCAACTACTATTAAATACAGTGATAAAATACCTTTGATAATGATTAACAAGAAAATTCAAACTTAAAAACAATAATTTGAATAAGTCTTTAATTAGCTTTCAACTCAAAATCAGATATATTTTGCAATGCTACACAAGAATGGCACCAGTGACGTCATTAACAAAGCCTGCTACGGGACTTGGGTATACTAATCAGGAACAACTCGCCACAATGGTTAAGTGCGCCGAGAAGCATGACAATGACTTTGTAAACAAATCGCCAACGCTAAATAGGTCGCCGTCGATGTGCATCGATGAGCTTCCGATTTAATTGCCAGTTTTGCGTTATTGTTTGTTAGTTTTTTGGGGGAAAATTATTATTTTTCATGATAATATAAATTATTATTTTTCATGATATTATTTTTCATAGTGTTATATACAGCCACAGACAAATTATACAATACTCCTAATGTTGAAAACAAATGAATCGATTTTCAAAAATTGAGAGTCGCAACACTAACTATGCCGCCGTTGATGTGCATCGATGAGCTTCCGATTTTATTGCCACTTTTTCCAATCGCTGTTAGTTTTAGAAGATAGCCGGGCATACAATCACAACAAGCAGAACGCACAATATATTTTCCACTTCATTGCGTAAAAAAAACTACGGGAAAAGCCCGCAGTTTGATGAGGACCAAAAGTACTTGCAAGAACCGGTCGTTAAAAGTGTGGAACGCTTATCAACTTTAACTTGAAATATCTTTCGGTAGGAAAGTTTTCATGCAAAATGTGATGAATTTACAATATATTTTGGTCTCGTCTGGCGATTTCAAGTGCTAACTCCATTTTTTGTGGAAAAAGGTCATTATTTGCCTTTAACCACTACAAATAATTGCCAGCAGATGGTGCCCAGTTCAGCCCAGCGGGCTGGGGTACCGGGCACGAAGCGCCCGTTAGGCTTGATGTTTAGACATATTTCGATTTGTCTCGGCCCACCCCGGCCGGACATTGTCCTACACTTTTCACCAGCATAGAGGCTCCGCAATCATTCATACATACATTGCGTTTATCCTTTATCCTTTACT
>JAXIVJ010018476.1:20000-23111 GCA_036785665.1 Chirona hameri
GTGGGGCCATAGCTCTCAATGTAAAACAATCCGACTCCTGAGTCCTGAGAACGAAAAGACAGCATGTTGCCATGGATATCATTACAGTCACCGATTGTAGTGTCTGTCATTGAATTTCTGTCTATGTTGTCCTTTGCATCCCATGCCATCACATTCCATCACATTCCATTGCATCATTCCATCCCATTCCATCAAATTTCATAACATTTAATCACATTCCATTTCATCATCCCATTCCATCCCATTCCATCCCATTTCATCCCATTTCATCCCATTTCATCCCATTTAATCCCATTTCATCCCATTTCATCCCATTATATTCCATCCCATTCCATATAATTCCATCCCATTCCATCCCATTTCATAACATTTAATCACATTCCATTTCATCATCCCATTCCATTTCATTCCATCACATTCCATCCCATTCCATCCCATTCCATCTCATCCCATTCCATGCCATTATATCCCGTTCCATCCCATTCCATTCCATCTTGTTATTCCATCAGTACCCAGCTGTACTGATCTTTAGCCGCTGTTTAGCCGCCTTTGTCTGGCGATCCATTCTGTGTCCGTCTGTATTCCAGCCACCCGGAGCCATCCACTCCATTCCCGTGACATCATCCACCACGCCCGCTGAGTCTGAGTCGTCACCTGTCTCATGTGACGTCACTCGCTGACTTCTGCTACACCACGCCCGCTGAGTCTGAGTCGTCACCTGTCTCATGTGACGTCACTCGCTGACTTCTGCTACACCACGCCCGCTGAGTCTGAGTCGTCACCTGTCTCATGTGACGTCACTCGCTGACTTCTGACGTCAGCTGCCACTGCTGACTGGAGTCAGTTGACTGTCGTTGTGTGTCTTTGTGTGTGTGTTTCAGGGCGCTGCTGATCTACAACACGGAGGCGGTGCACCGGCAGCTGATGCTACCCTGGCTGCAGTGCGCCCTGCTGCCCGACTGCGTGGCGCCCACCGGCGCGCAGGCCGGCGGCTGCCGCTTCAACAAGAAGCCGCACTACCGCTACTCGGGCTGCCACGGCTACGACGCGAGCGCGCTGAACGTGGCGCTGGGTCTGATGTTCCGGCCGGACCGCACGCCGTACATAGAGACTGAGCGGCTGGAGCGGGCCGAGGAGCCGGACGGCGCGACGGAGACCGCGAACAGTACGGCGGCTGGGCCCTGAGGTGGAGACGGGGAGGAAGGGAGTCGGAGACTAGGGAATGGGGAACTGAGGTGAGGGATAGGGGCATTGGTACCCCGAGATCAGGGAAAGGAAGGCAGGCCTGAGGAAAAGGACGGGGAAGGGAGTGGGGTATACTTGAGACGAGGGACAAAGAGGGGAGTGGGGCATTGAGACGAGGTTAAGGGAGCGGACCTAGGGAAGAGGAGGGTGGGGCGGGAGGGTAGTAGGGTCATCACTAGTCTGTGGGGCGGGGAAGGGGTCATGAACAAAGATTCCCGGTTGCAGCGCTCGCTCGAGTTCGGTCTGAATGTCGTGCCATGACCCACGGTCTTCTATGCTGAGCGGGTCGTGCCTAGGCTGACGCTGTCGTACTGTACCCGTGACTGCGGTGGCCTGACGCGGCAGCCGTGTATAGATGGCAGCACGGTCGTTCCGCTAGGTGGCGGGCCTCGCCGCCGGCAGATCTGAGGCGGCCGCCCGTATCGGGTGGCCGTCCACTGCTGCGCCGCTCGTCGCTCGCCTGTGTCCTGTTCGTGATCGCCCGGTTGTGATTTGATTTAGAGTCGTGAAGTGTGCGTGGCGCTGAGCAGGGTCAGGAGTGCCCGAGCGGCCCCTGCCGGCCGCCCGGTGCCGCGGTTTGTATGGATACTCACTGTCGGCTGCTGGCTCCCCGCCGCCGCGCCGTTCCGCTTGCTTATCGATGTGTGGTGATTGTAGGCGGCCTGCCGAGGCTGAGATCAGGTGTCCGTTCTGGTACTGCTGGCCAATCGAAGTGTCTGCCTGTCTGCGAGTGGTCTGAGTTCTGCTGTATATGTGGCCGGTCCTGGCACGTGCAGACGGCGAGCGAGCGTGCGTTCTGCGGCGCTTTACGTGTGCGGACGTTTGTGGAGCGACAGTCAGTCTGCTTGTAGCTGCGTTGTTATTTTGATTTGTTTGTCTCAGGCTTGGTCGTAGTGTGTAGGCGTGCGGCGTCATGTCAGGAGCAATTATTGACTCTGAGCCTCGTATAAACGCGCCGCGAGTCTGACGCCGGCTTTGAACGATATATCGACGGCCTGCGCGGTGATATTGCGGCGCTGCACGGGGTTTATGGCCGGCCACGCACCGAGTAATTACCAGATATGAGAGCAGGGAAATTAGATTGGTTTATTGGGCCGCACTCCGGCGATATTGCTGTGATTGTGTGACACTATGACAGGGACAAGGGCGTGGCGCGGCTGTGTGGTAGCGTGGACTCACTGGACACTGGCGTGGACTCACTGGACACTGGCGTGGCGCGGCTGTGTGGTAGCGTGGGCTCACTGGACACTGGCGTGGCAGTAGGCTGTGTGGTAGCGTGGACTCACTGGACACTGGCGTGGCGCGGCTGTGTGGTAGCGTGTGGACTCACTGGACACTGGCGTGGCAGTAGGCTGTGTGGTAGCATGGACTCACTGGACACTGGCGTGGCAGTAGGCTGTGTGGTAGCGTGGACTCACTGGACACTGGCGTGGCAGTAGGCTGTGTGGTAGCCTGGACTCAATGGACACTGGCGTGGACTCACTGGACACTGACGTGGACTCACTGGACACTGGCGTGGACTCAATGGACACTGGCGTGGAATCACTGGACACTGGCGTGGCGCGGCTGTGTGGTAGCGTGGACTCACTGGACACTGGCGTGGTAGTAGGCTGTGTGGTAACGCGGACTCACTCGACACTGGCGTGGACTCACTAGACACTGGCGTGGCAGTAGGCTGTGTGGTAGCGTGGACTCACTGGACACTGGCGTGGCAGTAGGCTGTGTGGTAGCGTGGACTCACTGGACACTGGCGTGGTAGTAGGCTGTGTGGTAGCGTGGACTCACTGGACACTGGCATTGCAGTAGGCTGTGTGGTAGCGTGGACTCACTGGACACTGGCATTGCAGTAGGCTGTGTGGTAGCGTG
>JAXIVJ010018477.1:0-23109 GCA_036785665.1 Chirona hameri
AGAGAGAGAGTGAGAGAGAGAGAGAGAGAGAGAGAGAGAGAGAGAGAGAGAGAGAGAGAGAGAGAGAGAGAGAGAGAGATAGAGAGAGAGAGAGAGAGAGAGAGAGAGAGAGAGAGAGTGAGAGAGAGAGAGAGAGAGAGAGAGAGAGAGAGAGAGAGAGAGAGAGAGAGAGGAGAGAGAGGAGAGAGAGAGAGAGAGAGAGAGAGAGAGGGAGGAGAGAGAGAGAGAGACGAGAGAGAGGAGAGAGAGAGAGAGAGAGAGAGATGAGAGAGGAGAGAGAGAGAGACCGAGGGCGAGGGCGAGGCGAGGGCGGAGCGAGGGCGAGGGCGAGGGCGAGGGCCGAGGGCGAGGGCGAGTGGCGAGGGCGAGGGCGAGGGCGAGGGCGAGGGCGAGGGCGAGGCGAGGGCGAGGGCGAGGGCGAGGGCGAGGGCGAGGGGCGAGGGCGAGGGCGAGGGCGAGGGCGAGGGCGAGGGCGAGGCGAGGGCGAGGGCGAGGGCGAGGGGCGAGGGGCGAGGGCGAGGGGCGAGTGGCGAGGGCGAGGGCGAGGGCGAGGGCGAGGGGAGGCGAGTGGCGAGGGCGAGGGCGAGGGCGAGGGCGAGGGCGAGGGCGAGGGGCGAGGGCGAGGGCGAGGGCGAGGGCGAGGGCGAGGGCGAGGGGGGCGAGGGCGAGGGCGAGGGCGAGGGCGAGGGCGAGGGCGAGGGCGAGGGCGAGGGCGAGGGCGAGGGCGAGGCGAGGGCGAGGGCGAGGGGCGAGGGCGAGGGCGAGGGGCAGGGCGAGGGCGAGGGCGAGGGCGAGGGCGAGGGAGAGGGAGAGGGGGGAGAGGGAGAGGGAGAGGGAGAGGGAGTCATTATGCCACCAGCAGGCAGATGTTCTGCCATTGAACGGGTTCCCCGGAAACCCGTTCCTGGCAAAACACTCCCGTCACGCAGCATGCCGAAAAACCGGTCGGCATTTTCTGAGCATTACGTGAGCGGGGCACAGGTGAGCGACGGAGAGATTTGTCTCGATCAGGCCGCGCTGTGATCCGTGCGGCCGGTATTGTTATGCTAGTGTGATGTCGTCAGTGTGGTCAGTGCGGTTGTGAACAGCTGGTCTGCCGGGACGGACGGGCGGTGTGAACAGCTGGTCTGCCGGGACGGACGGGCGGTGGTGAACAGCTGGTCTGTCGGGACGGACGGGGCGCAGAGGACTGCCTGCCCTACAGCTGGTCTGCCGGGGACGGAATGGGCGGTGTGAACAGCTGGTCTGCCGGGACGGACGGGCGGAGAGGTCCGTGTCTGGTCTGCGGCGGCCGGCTCGGTCCGGTCGGTCCGGTCCGGCCGGCTCGGTCCGGTCGGGTGCGCGGCCGGCTCGGTCCGGTCGGGTGGTGCGCGTGCCGGCTCGGTCCGGTCCGGTCCGGTCCGGTCCGGCCGGCTCGGTGGCGGGTCGGGTGCGCGGCCGGCTCGGTCCGGTCGGGGGCGCGGACGGCTCGGTCCGGTCGGGGCGCGGCCGGCTCGGTCCGGTCGGGTGCGCGGCCGGCTCGGTCCGGTCCGGTCCGGTCCGCGGCCGGCTCGGTCGGTCGGGTGCGCGGCCGGCTCGGTCCGGTCGGGCGCGCGGCCGGCTCGGTCCGGTCGGGTGCGCGGCCGGCTCGGCGGTCCGGTCGGGGGCGCGACCGGCTCGGTCCGGTCGGGTGCGCGGCCGGTTCGGTCCGGTCGGGTGCGCGGGCTGGCTCGGTCCGGTCGGGGGGGCGCGGCCGGCTCGGTCAGGTCGGGTGCGCGGCCGGCTCGGTCCAGTCGGGTGCGCGGGCCGGCTCGGTCGGTCGGGGGGCGAGCCGTGCTCCCACGGTACGGCCCAGCCGTAATCGCCGACCATGATCAGCCGATTTCAGATTTGTCTGGCACTTCCGGGGAAAACGCTGCCCGGGCGGCAGCGCCAGAGCTCACACGAGCCAGGCCGCTAATGGTCGCCCGCTCCCGCCCAACGAGGCACGCGAATATCACCGGATATCACCGACCGGCGCCGAATCACCGGTCCACCGAATCGATCGTGATGGCACGGATAGCAGCGTGATGTCTCACTGGATAGGGTCCTGTTGTCTGAAGGCACCGTGGCCAGCAGTGCAGCCCGGGGCGGATGCGTTCTTTGCAATAACACGGACCCTTCCTAGAGTCCGAGGTTCTCTCAGTTCTTACGGTACCCCCTCACCCCTGCACCCTCCCATCACTGCCCCGGTGCCGGCCCCGCCGCATACACCGCGCTGGGACCGCGTCGCTTCGGAGGCGGATAATGCTCAGGAAATAGCCGGGACACCATCACACCATGATAATTACATCGATCACAGTGTCACCCCGCCCCTGCAGACTGCAGAGGCGAGGAGCCCGGCGCCAGCGCCTGCGCGTCAGACCCCGCCGTAAATCCCGCAGCTCCATCCTGAGGAGCCCGGCGCCAGCGCGGTGGTCAGACCCCGCCGTAAATCCCGCAGCTCCACCCTAAGGAGCCCGGCGCCAACGCGGCGCGGTCAGACCCACGCCGTAAATCCCGCAGCTCCACCCCTGAGGAGCCCGGCGCCAGCGCGGCGGTCAGGCCCCGCCGTAAATTCCGCAGCTCCATCCTGAGGAGCCCGGCGCCAGCGCGGTGGTCAGACCCCGCCGTAAATCCCGCAGCTCCACCCTGAGGAGCCCGGCGCCAACGCGGCGGTCAGACCCCCGCCGTAAATCCCGCAGCTCGACCCTGAGGGACCCCGGCGCCAGCGCGGCGGTCAGGCCCCGCCGTAAATCCCGCAGCCTCCACCCTGAGGACCCCCGGCGCCAGCGCGGCGGTCAGACCCCGCCGTTAAATCCCGCAGCTCCACCCCTGAGGAGCCCGCGCGCCAGCGCGGCCCGTCAGGACCCCGCTGTAAATCCCGCAGCTCCACCCTGAGGACCCCCGGCGCCAGCGCGGCGGTCAGACTCCAGACCCCGCCGTAAATCGCGCAGCTCCACCCTGATTGGAGACCCACGCCATCAGCCTCACCCCCCCCCCCCCCCCCCCCCCAACGCGGCACCACGCCGTGGACGCCGTGCATGTCTGGTGGCTCGGCCTGATGTACAACTGTGCACGCCGTCAGCGCAGGTCGCCGGGATGACCGCAGAAGAGCGCGATATGCCCGCCATACCGCCGACGGCGCCCGGGCCTCGGGCAGGGGCGCAGTCCGGTGGCGGTGGTCGGCCGGGGTTAGGAGACGGATGACTATCACGCAAGGAGGGATGGCTGTCGGAGCGGCCCGGGAGCACGGCTCGCGTGGACGAGGCTGCACGCAGAGGCCGCGGTGTGGCCGTGTGGATACTACATGTGCCGCTGGCCATGTTAATATCCGGCTCTGTGGTGCTGAGATGACTAGCTAATCACAGGGCAGGGCTAATCACGTAATGACTAGCTAATCACAGGCTAGCTAATCACGTAATGACTAGCTAATCACAGTGCTAGCTAATCACGTAATGACTAGCTAATCACAGGGCTAGCTAATCACGTAATGACTAGCTAATCACAGGGCTAGCTAATCACGTAATGACTAGCTAATCACAAGGCTAGCTAATCACGTAATGACTAGCTAATCACAGGGCTAATCACGTAACTGCGGGCAGTATGGCTACGCCAGGAAAGTATACGATCCCAATGCGTAGTGATTACGTGCAACCCGGTCCTAACTCAATCCCTCCCGTGTCGCTTAAGGCTGCAAGCTAATAGTCTTCTTGCGTGTGGTAGAAATGTTTCCAGATTTCCTTAACCGATCCGACCTGATTCTTATCCAACCATGCAGCAGAACCGGATAAGGTTCTCCTGCTCGGTTCTGACCTAGTCTGACCGCTGACGGGAGTGACCTGACCGTGACCTGACCCTGACCTGACCGTGACCGTACCTGACCCGCAGCTGCAGCAGGAGAAGCGGAAGCTGCGTCAGGAAATGGACGAGCTCCGGCGGAATAAGGAGCAGCAGGTGCGGCAGAACCAGGAGCTCAAACAGGAGCTGACCGCGCTGCGCTCTCAGCTGGAGGACACAGAGTGGGGACTCTGTCAGAAGTCGGGTCAGTAGCGGCTGTCAGCCCCGCCCAGTGGCCACACAGCTGACTCAGGCAGTGGAACTCCCTGAACTCAGGACACGACGTGTGAGCAGTGAGGCACGACGTGTGAGCAGTGAGGTACGACGTGTGAGCAGTGAGGCACGACGTGTGAGCAGTAAGGCACGACGTCTGAGCAGTGAGGCACGACGTGTGAGCAGTGAGGCACGACGTGTGAGCAGTGAGGCACGACGTGTGAGCAGTGAGGCACGACGTGTGAGCAGTGAGGCACGACGGGTGAGCAGTGAGGAACCAACGGCAAAGTCGTCTGCGGCCTGACCATAAGTTATCGTAAACTCATTTCGGCTGGCCTAGTAAAAATAATTCGAAAAACGTGCACAACTGCAACTATCAACGATAAAAGGTGTTTGGTGACTATCGCATTAAGTTGATAATGTCAGCGTTTATGACGACGATTAGTTTCCTGTTTCAGCAAACTATTATTGTGGACATGCCGGCAATATAACTAACAGTGTTGCGTCCACCAGGTGAGATAGCGTTGCTGAAATCTCAGCTGAAGGACTGTCAGGGTGACCAGACGACGCGGAACCACGAGCTGCTGCACATCCGCGCCCAGCTGCGGGAGTACGCCGCCCAGCTGGAAACCAAGGACGTGGACAACAAGCGGCTCCAGGCCGAGACGCAGACTCTCCGCGAACAGGTCAGCACATATGACAGTATCCAGCTGATAAAACACGCCTTCGCGTCGCCTACTGTCAATCATTGTCTAGTAGCCGACTCGAACCATGTGTCAACTGTACTAGCCGAATGAGGGATGGCCTGGACAAGACCAGCCTGTATCGATCTTGAACGAGGGTGGATCAGTTAATCGTATCTAACGAACTGTAGCCGTGGCCTGCTCGTACATCACCTCTCGGCTGACCCGGATCTGATGTCCCCCCCCCCAAACGATGCCACACAGAGCGGTGGTTCCGCCTTGGTGGCTCACACTCTCCATCTCACCGACCGCCTGTCTCACCGCCCACCGTCATCAACACACCCCATCTGCCAGTCTGTGGTGACTTCACCAAACACTCCCTGACAGTCTCTATTGACGGCATGTCATGTGCGCCCTCAGGCGATGGACCGGCGGACGGGCGAGGCGAACGTGGTGATCGCCCAGCTGCAGCGGGAGATGGAGCGGCTGAAGGCCGACCTCAGATTCACGCAGGATCGGGCACAGGAGCAGAAGGAGGCCTTCGAGGAGGAGCGCCTACACTGGCTCGACGAGAAACAGAAGGTGATGAGACAGTTCCAAGTCTGAGACGAACCAGGAACATGTGTGGTAACAGTAAAACTGCCAGGTAGAACGGAGGCTCAGTTGGGTTGCAGAAAATATGCTTTGCCGCCGCCATTTTTGGCTGTTTTATTATTTATATTCTTATAAATTTTGTATTAATATTTGGAATGGATGGATTTCCAAGGTCAGGTGATGCGCTAGGCAGACCTGGATGCTCTGACCCTGACCCCCAACACCCGATATAGCGCAATTCCTGGCAGCCGGGGAAATTGATAAGTGAAAGTTGTACGTGACATATACCTGGCACGGTCCGCACCGCCCTCTGAAGTCACCTGACCTTGAGCGCGGCCGCTGCCACCGGCCGCATGTCCGCTCAATCAGTGGCGCCGAGTGAGCGCCGAGAGAATAGTGAGCGCCGAGGCGACTCGAACCCAGACTGCCACACCGGGTGATATATGAAGCCTAGCGCTCTATATAAACAGCTCGAACTGTACATCACTCGAAACTACTAATATCAGATACTTGGAATCATTTTCGTCCATGTTACCTCCACCCACTGACGCTATGCACACGTCACAGGTGGTCAACTACCAGAAGCAGCTGCAGCTCAACTACATGGAGATTTACAAGCGGAACAAGAGCCTTGAGCTGGAGCTGAGCAGCCGCGAGAGCAAACTCAACTCGAGCGGCGAGTCGCAGTGTTGACCCGCGCGCGCGGCGTTTTCGTCAGTGAGTGCCGACCGGAGCAGCGAGGGACCGCCGACCACCCCGCCCGCCCGCCCGCCCGCAGTGCCAAATGTTACTTGTTGAACTGAGTCCCGATATTAGGCGGTGTGCCGTGCGGCGCCGCCCCACCGGCGGACGGAACGCGCAGTTCCCATGTGTTTGTGTGCGCGCGCTGAGACAGGGATGAGCAATCGGCGGCAGAGGGCGACACACAGTGTCGTGCGAGTGTTTGTCCAAGATGGCCGCCGTCGGATGTGACTAGAGGGCGTCGCGGTGGTTGAGCGGTGTCTGCTCGACGTCAGAGGGAGTAATTCTTAGACAGTCTAGTCAGTCTAGTAGGTTGGAACTGAGAAGCTAGAGCTACTATTTATTCTACGTTGACAATACATATGAAACGGAATGTCAGGTTTTGCGTCAGCTGAGCCTGGGTTTCGAGGGTGTGTCGGAGAGCATCTTCAGGGCTCGTCCGGCGTGGCACCTCGAGACACACTGTAGGGTTGCCAGAAGAGAAGTGTGTATTGGGCGCGTATTATATACTCTGAATATGGGTCGCAGGACCGGGTAACTCAAGGCGAGCACGTGACGCCGCTTACGCATAACCGGGCTGCGGTTGCGTAGTCTAGGCCGCGCAGACGGCACGCGGGCTTGAGGAACGGTCCTGCGTCCCTTGTCCATGCCACATTACCTTACTCTCCCCCGTGAGCCGACGATAGGAGGTGACACAATACCACACTTCCGATGTACTACGATGATGAAGATACTGCACGAAACGGTTTCTTGGCATCACATGCACACAGCACCTAGGCGATCTCCGTTACCAGCATGGTGGAGCGGCAGACGTTTTCTTACGCCGAGGGTGTGACGGGCACAGGGGCGGTTGCAGTCTTCACCTTTGGGGGGGGGGGGGCAACTTGGCAAAAGGGCCCTTGCCAGCAAAATGGCCCTTTGCTTACTAAATAAAATTAAGCATCGCAACCAGGCACGAAGCCAGTATTTTTCTCAGGGAGGGGCCACAGTACCTTTTCACCTGCCGAGTGTGGGGGGGGGGGGGGGTGAAGTCGAAGATATTTCTAACTCGATTCTTTCCATGCAACGCCCATAGACAAGTAATGTTAAAGCTTGAGGAAATCCCATTTTATCTAGTGTAAACTGGATCCCTTAGGGGAGGGTTCTTTTGACATTTGACCTCAAGGTCAGGTCAATATCAGGCAAAAAGAGTCAAATTTTGAAATCCAACATTTGCAATAAACGACATATGTTGACGGTCCAGCTTTGTCACAGCAATCCAATGTTGCAATTTGTTTTTGTGTACGATGTCTAAAAATGTCAAAATATGCGATTTGAAAAAATGTGTCCATCAAATTGAACACTTTATTAGTCATTTGGTGGTCAAAAATAAACTTATTTCTTTGCGATTTGGCAGTCACTCATTAGAGGTGGATCTCTGACATATAGTCCGTTTTTTTAAATCTTAACATTTTTTATTTTGTAAACTTTGAAAAAAATATATATATTTTTTAATTTTGGGGGTCAGAAAACCAAACTTTCATCGATCAAACTTTCTATCTAAACGTTCTATCATCGATCAAACTTTCGTCCATTTTGGACCGAAAATGGCGTGACATGACGTCACTAAAACGTTATTTTCTCAAAAACTTCTCCACCGATGTTCTTCAAAATTTCTAGGAAGACGTTAAATCGATGCCGGAGGAGGTACTGAAAGTTTCGCGTTAATATACAGTGCCCTTTTGAAGCTATAGCGACCCCCCCCCCCCCCCCAGCGCGGCGCGGGTTAAAGTCCAATTTGCTCAAAAGTGGTCGCAATCGATTCCTTGGGTCAAATTACATCGAAGGCGTAATTTTCAGATCTTCAGGTCATGCCATTCGAGGTAAAATTTCGATCTAATGGCGATTTACCGCAATATTGCGATAGGCGTTTTAAAGGGAGTGTGCCTACTCACATCGCTTAGTTGGGGTTATTGACACTGGTCTATAGAACACAATTTTCTGAATTGAGCCAATACTTCATTTCTCCAGATTCACCCTAGTTGCTGAGATATTCGAAGACTCCAGGAATTTGCTTGGGAGCAAAAAGTTATCTGGTAGACTCCAGAGGGCTTCCGCTACTAGAAACACTGCAACTATCGATTAAACTGCTAGCATATTGTTAGCGCCGGCCAATAGCAATTCAACAAAACAGCTCGTGCACGCTGATAGCAGCAGCCGAACAGAAACTGGACGGCCATCATGTTTTTCGATGATGGCCATTTCGATGATGGCCGATGGCCATTTTTTGAAGATATCAATTTAGAGCTACGAAACTTGCACATAATAAAGTTCACAGTGGCAAAAACGTGTTGTGCAAAACTCGTCTTTCTATCTTGCATGATGTGACCGTAATTGTATTGTCGTATGGGCGCCGTTTTACATAACATCACCATAGTGGCGATCGTTTTATAGATATCGAAACAAAAAACAAACAAAAAACAATATAAGTGAAAATTCAACTAAAGGGGCTCCAGATGTGAATTTCATCATATACAACAATCAAACCAACAGCTACTTACCGTATGAAAAATATTTTTGACATTCCAAAACAGTAGGCACACTCCCTTTAACCTCATCCATCCTCCTCCCTTAATAGGGGAGGTTTCATTATTGCTATGTAAACACGACTACTGTGTGTTTCATGTAAACATAATTCCCTTTTTAATGTCATATAATAGTGCCTGTCGATTAATTCCTTCCGATCTCTTCATCTTACCGCTTATCAGGAGCGTCGCACTGGGGTGGCCCGGGGGCTGGGCACCCACAGGTTCGCTCGTCGAAACCCTCTCCGGCACCCTAGGTTTCGCAGGAACTTAACATTAGCCCTATGGCGCCAGCCCCCCCCCCCCATACACACAGGGGCGGGGTTCTCTCACACCTCTGGTTGGCCCCCTCACTCAGTTTTGTGGGGACGCCCCTACCGCTTACGCATAACTGGTTCAGGTCAGGTTATAAACTTTAGTACTGATTCAATGAAAGTTTTTACTTGAGCAATTAACAAAGACATGAAGTGCAAACGCTTACGACTTATCGAATCCGGAATCACATAGATTTAAAATAGCAGATAATCAAACCTACCTCCCTTCCAGTTCCGAAACCTTTCCCTAGGGAAACCCTGGACCAGGGGAAACCCTGGACACCCGCGGGTACTACCTTGGGCTCAGGGGCCCATTTTTACTTTCATTTATGAGTCCCTCAGTGACTCAGTCGGCTTCATATGGCTCTCTGTCGACCTCTCTGTTGAGGGCCGACAGAGAGCCCTATGACACAGAGACAGAGACGGTCCTCTGTTGGCCTGAGAGGGTCCTCTGTCGGCCTGAGAGGGCCCTCCGTCGGCCTGAGAGGGTCCTCCGTCGTCCTGAGAGGACCCTCCGTCGGCATGAGAGGGCCCTCTGTCGGCCTGAGAGTTCCCTCTGTCGGTCTGAGAGGGCCCTCCGTCGGCCTGAGAGGGCCCTTCTGTCGGCCTGAGAGGGCCCTCTGTCGACCTGAGAGGGCCCTACGTCGGCCTAAGAGCCCTCTGTCGGGCTCAGACTGTATTCCATCGACCTGAGAGGGCCCTCCGTCGGCCTGGGAGGGCCCTCCGTTGGCCTGAGAGGGCCCTACGTCGGCCTAAGAGAGCCCTCTGTCGGGCTCAGACTGTACTCCGTCGACCTGAGAGGGCCCTCGGTCGGACTGGGAGGGCCCTATGTCGAACTGAGAGAGCCCTCTGTCGGCCTGAGAGGGACCTCTGTTGGCCTGAAAGGGCCCTCTGTCGACCTGAGAGAGCCCTCTGTCGGCCTGAGAGGGCCCTCCGTCGGCCTGAGAGGGCCCCTCTGTCGGCATGAGAGGGCCCTCTGTTGGCCTGAGAGTTCCCTCTGTCGGTCTGAGAGGGCCCTCTGTCGGCCTGAGAGGGCTCTGTCGGCCTGAAAGGGCCCTCTGTCGACCTGAGAGAGCCCTCTTTCGGCCTGACAGGGTCCTCCGTCGGCCTGAGAGGGCCCCTCTGTCGGCCTGAGAGGGCCCTCTGTCGGCCTGAGAGCCCTACGTCAGCCTAAGAGAGTCCTCTGTCGGGCTCAGACTGTACTCCGTCGACCTGAGAGGGCCCTCCGTCGGCCGGGGAGGGCCCTCCGTCGGCCTGGGAGGGCCCTCCGTCGGACTGAGAGGGCCCTACGTCGGCCTAAGAGAGCCCTCTGTCGGCCTGAGAGGGCCCTCTGTCAACCTGAGAGAGCCCTCTGTCGGCCTGAGAGGGCCCTCCGTCGGCCTGAGAGGGCCCCTCTGTCGGCCTGAGAGGGCCGTCTGTCGGCCTGAGAGGGCCCTCTGTCGACCTGAGAGCCCTCTGTCGAACTGAGAGGGCCCTCCGTCGGCCTGAGAGGGCCTCTCTGTCGGCCTGAGAGGGCCCTCTGTCAGCCTGATAATTCCCTCTGTCGGTCTGAGAGGGCCCTCTGTCGGCCTGAGAAGGCCCTCTGTCGGCCTGAGAGGGCCCTACGTCGGCCCAAGAAAGCCCTCGTCGGGCTCAGACTGTACTCCTTCGATCTGAGAGGGCCCTCCGTCGGCCTGGGAGGGCCTTCTGTCGGCCTGAGGGCCCTCTGTCGACCTGAGAGCCCTCTGTCGGCCTGAGAGGGCCCTCCGTCGGCCTGAGAGGGCCGCTCTGTCAGCCTGAGAGGGCCCTCTGTCGACCTAAGAGGGCCCTCTGTCGACCTAAGAGGGCCCTCTGTCGGCCTGAGAGGACCGTCCGTCGGCCTGAGAGGGCCCCTCTGTCCGCCTGAGAGGGCCCTCTGTCGACCTGAGAGAGCCCTCTGTCGGCCTGAGAGGGCCCTCCTCGGCCTAAGAGGGCCCTCCGTCGGCCTGAGGGCCCTCCGTCGGCCTGAGAGGGCCCTCCGTCGGCCTGAGAGGGCCCCTCTGTCGACCTGAGAGGGCCCTACGTCGGCCTAAGAGAGCCCTCTGTCGGGCTCAGACTGTACTCCATCGACCTGGGAGGGCCCTCCGTCAACGTGAGAGAGCTCTTTGTCGGCCTGAGTGTCCTCTGTCGGTCTGAGAGGGCCCTCTGTCGGACTGAGAGGGTCCTCTGTCGGACTGAGAGCCCTTTGTCGGCCTGAGAGGGCCCTCCGTCGGCCTGAGAGGGCCCCTCTGTCGGCCTGGGAGGGCCCTCCGTCTATGGCCTTAGCTTTGGGGGGGGCAAAAGATATGTTGCCCCCCCCCCCCCCCCTATGTGTCTGGGGAGGGGGGCATGGCCCGGATGCCCCCCCCCCCCCTGCGACCGCCACTGGACGGGCACGTATGGAATGGGGTGCCTTCCGCGTCGGGTGGGTGGTGGGATATCCGGCATGATAACTAGATGGTTCCAGGCGACGTCGCCGATCAGCCGGTAGGGCTGTGGATCTGGATTGTCGGCGGCGATGGATCTGGATTGTCGGCGGCGGTAGGACGGTGGCCCTGTATGACCCGGCGGCGGTGGCCCTGTAGTTGTCATGCAGATGTTGACGGATTTCTTGATTATCCCACCACATTTGTTGGTACATCGGAGATGTTGGTCCGGTTACCTCGGCCGAGAATCGGGCTGTGACGGCTGGCGCTGATCGTCGGGAGATCGGCCGGTGTATGATGACGGATGCTGTGTGTGATGCATGGGGCCAGGCGACGGCAGCGGTTCTTTCTTGGCCGGCGGCCAGTGACAGATCGAACGCGCGGCACCGGAGTTGCCGGTGTACGGATCTGCGCAAATGTGACCGCCGGAAGAACGGGGTGCCGACGCCGGAGTTTCGAGCAGTGATGCTGGAGCTGTAGTTGAGCTTGATGTCCTGGCTGCCGAGCGGGGCCCGGCCAGGAAGGCGGAACGTGCGGCTGTAGATGATGGCATCGGTGTGGTTGTGTCGGCGTGGCTCACGTTTGAGAGGTCTGATAACGGGCGGACGTTCGTTGGGACAACGCGGATAAAATAACTAAAAAAATTATCACAAATTGGTACATCGCGGTACGAGAAAAACATATACGAGTATACACTATACGTATTATATATATATATATATATATATATATATATATATATATATATATATATATATATATATATATATATATATATATACATATACATATACATATGTATATATATATATATATATATATATATATATATATATATATATATATATATATATATATATATATATATATATATATATATATATATATATATATATATATATATATATATATATATATATATATATATATATATATATATATATATATATATATATATATATATATATATATATATATATATATATATATATATATATATATATATATATATATATATATATATATATATATATATATATATATATATATATATATATATATATATATATATATATATATATATATATATATATATATATATATATATATATATATATATATATATGTGCAGGGGCGTCGCTACTGGGGAGGGTCCGGGTGCCCCGCCCCCCCCCCCCCCCCCACACACACACACTTTAGAGCGGGCGCCGAAGGCGCCCCCTCAAAAAGTGGGTCTGTTCTGGGTTTTGAGAGGGCGCCTCGGCGCCCCTTAAACAAAACACTCAGCAAAAAAATCAAACCAAGGAAAAACTAAAAAAGCCACCAAAAATGCCCCGCCAGTATGTGTGTGCGCCCCTATGTCAGCGAGGGCCCAAACCAATGGCGTACCGAGTATACGGTCATTCAGGGCATGACCTGGTCCTTTGGACCCGAGGCGCCCATGCAAAGCTGGTGATCAGTGACGGCGCCCCTCCGGCCAGTGACGACGCCACTCCGGCCAGTGACGACGCCACTCCGGCCAGTGACGGCGCCCCCGGCCAGTGAGGGCGCCCCTCTTTGGCCCGTGACAGCGCCCCTCTGGCCAGTGACGGCGCCCCTCCAACCAGATATGGCGCCCCTCCGGCCAGTGAAGGCGCTCCTCCGGCCAGTGACGGCGCCCCTCTGGATAGTGACGGCGCCCCTCCGGCGAGCGACGGCACCCTCTAACTAGTGACTGCCCTCTCCGGCCAGTGACGGTGCCCCCCCCCCCCCCCCCCAGTCAGTGACGGCGCTCCTGCGGCTAATGACGGTGCCCCTCCGGATAGTGACGGCGCCCCTCCGGATAGCGATGGTGCCCCTCCGGCCAGTGACGGCGCCTCTCCGGCTAGTGACGGCGCCCCTCCAGCCAGTGACGGTGCCCCTCCGACCAGTGACCACGCCCCTCCGGCGAGTGACGGCGCCCCTCCGGCGAGTGCCGGCGCCCCTCCGGCGAGTGACGGCGCCCCTCCGGCGAGTGACGGCGCCCCTCCGGCCAGTCACGACGCCCCTCCGGCCAGTCACGACGCCCCTCCAGCCAGGGAGGCGCCCCTCCGGCCAGAGACGGCGCCCCCCGGCCAGTGACGGCGCCTCTCCGGCTAGTGACGGCGTCCCACAAAATGTTAAAGGTACGACGAGCACGTGCGGAAGAAGAGGCCCCCCGCAAAATGTTCCCCAATATTGGTGGCGCCCCTCAAGGTCATGACCTGGTCCTTTGTGAATTGCTGCGCACGCCACTGGCCCAAGCTCATGGGCGCCCCTCTGCCAAAATGTGGCGCCCCTTTATTACACTTGCGATGGCGGCAAGATTCTTCCGAGGGCGGCAAGGTGTTTTCTAAGGGCGGCATAATACGCTCTAAGGGCGGCAGACTGCCTTCCGAGGGCGGCAAGACGTGATCTGATGACGGCAAAATGCCTTCCGAGGGCGGCATGATGCCTACCAAGGGCGGCATAATGCGTTCTGAGGGCGGAAAAATGCTGTCCGAGGGCGGCAATATGTCTCCCGAGGAGGGCGGCATGATGCCTTCCAAGGGCGGTATAATGCGCTCTGAGTGCGGCAAAATGCTTTCTGAGGGCGGTAAGATGTCTTCCGATGGCGGCATGGCACCTTCAAAGGGTGGCATAATGCACTCTGAGGACGGCAGAATACCTTTCAAGGGCGGCAAGACGTCTTCTGAGGGTGGCATAATGCGCTCTGAGGTCGGCAAAAGGCTTTCCGAGAGCGGCAAGATGTCTTCCAAGGGCGGCATGATGCCTGCAGAGGGCGGCACGACGTCTTCCGAGGCCTTCCGAGGGCGACAAGACGTCTTCTGAGGGCGGCATAATGCACTATGAGGGCGACAATATGCTTTTCAAGGACGGCAAGATGTCTTCCGAGGGCGGCATGATGCCTTACATGGGCGGCATAATGCGCTCTGAGAGCGTGAAAATGCCTTCCCAGGGCTGCAAAATGTCTTCCAAGGGCGGCATGATGCCTTCCGAGGCCTTCCGAGGGCGGTATAATACGCTCTGAGGGTGGCAAAATTCCTTCCGAAGGCGACAAGATGTCTTCCGAGGGCGCCATGAATCATGATGCTTTCCGAGGGTGGCATAATGCGCTGTGAGGGCGGAAAGATGCCTTCCAAGGACGGCATGATGACTTTCGAGAGCGGCAAGATGACTTGCGAGGGCGGGTGGAGTTTCCTATTCAAATGGTGGAGCCCCAGAAACTTCCCGCTTTGCCCCACCAACTTTTGTCAGATTTGAACGGTGCCTGGCGTTAAAATGACCATTTTTCACTTCAAACATGCAATACAACCAGACAATGTGATAGTTTGCCCCACCAACTTTTATCTGAAAAGATCCACCCATACTTCCGAGGGCGACGAGATACCTTCCGAGGGCGGCATAATACGTTGAGTCGTGACTGTGCAGTCGGCGCCCCTGCATGCCTCGCGGGGGGGGGGGGGGCTGCGAGTGCAGGTGTCGCCTCTCGAGTCGTGAGTGCCGGCGGGACCCCTTTGGGTCGGGGAAATGAGGCCCCTTTTTGGGCTGGAGATGACCCAAACAGCCGTATCCTCCCCCTCCCGAAATGTGTTTTCTGGTTGTGCGCCTGGGCCGATCCCTATGATTATAATTCACCACTGCACCCGTCATGATGCACCGAAGCGATGGGTACCCTTTGAATGTCTGTGCGATTTACCGTTTGCAAGTTATTGGCTGTTATTTCCTTTCCTTCCTTGATAAACTGTCCCTTAAAGGGAAATAATTACCTTTTTCCACAAAAATGGAGTTAGCACTTGAAATCGCCAGACGAGACCAAAATATATTGTAAATTCATCACATTTTGCATGAAAACTTCCTACCGAAAGATATTTCAAGTTAAAGTTGATGAGCGTTCCACACTTTTAACGACCGGTACTTGCAAGTACTTTTGGTCCTCATCAAACTGCGGGCTTTTCCCGTATTGTTTTTTTACGCAATGGAGTGGAAAATATATTGTGCGTTCTGCTTGTTGTGATTATATGCCCGGCGATCTTCTAAAACTAACAGCGATTGGAAAAAGTGGCAATAAAATCGGAAGCTCATCGATGCACATCAACGGCGGCATAGTTAGTGGTTGCGACCCTCAATTTGTAAAAATAAATTCATTTGTTTTCAACATTAGGAGTATTGTATAATTTGTCTGTGGCTGTATATAACACTATGCTTTATATTATCATGAAAAATAATAATTTTCCCCCAAAAAACTAACAAACAATAACAAAAAACTGGCAATTAAATCGGAAGCTCATCGATGCACATCGACGGCGACCTATTTAGCGTCGGCGATTTGTTTACAAAGCATTGTCATGCTTCTCGGCGCACTTAACCATTGTGGCGAGTTGTTGCTAGTAGCGCTTTCGTTCTCCATGGCAACCAGGCGTGAGCCAATGAAAAGCCAGAACGTATTCCCTTTCTGGCTTTTGATTGGCTGACGCCTGGTTGCCATGGAGAACGAAAGCGCTACTAGCGTGTGTCCGAGCAGCGCTCAGTTTGATCGGAAATGTCACAGAGCCTCCAAAAATGCCGCAATCGATGTAAACAATGGTAGGGAAGGGCGAATTTGTCAATGACCTTCATGAAGTACACAAGGTACTTGTTTTGTATTTTTCCCAAACTTACAACTTTGAATTTGGGAATAATTTTATTTAATTCTTAAATTTAAATAAAATAATTTTAAAACCATAGCGGTAGCCTAAGAAATTGTTGCTAACAAAATCAAAAGGTCATTATTTCCCTTTAATTATTTTCTTCATTGTGAAATCTGTTTACGGCAGCGCAGTTGCTATAGCAGAAGACCGACATAAACTGCGATGTTTTGTTTTACGTCGCGTGATTTTGAGTTCAGACCTCACAGGCAGTCATGAATAGGTATGTTCAATGTTAATGTGCAACAGGGGCGGATCCAGTGGGGGGGGGGGCAAAAGGGATATGCCCCCCCCAAAGGTCCAGAAAATATGATCCCCCAAACAAAAACAAAACGGTCGGACGTACAGTTGTAAAAATTGCCTTGGGAGCAGTCAAAATCCAGCTATCCACAATGCAAAACTTGACAATTTCGCGCCGCTTCGCGGCATGACACAAAACACGCAATTGCTTATACAAATTTGGAAAATGGAAAATGAATTCATTAAGCGTCTGGCAGTCTCTCCTTGGCGGTACCTAATAGCCCACTCCCCAGGGCCCACTCCCTTCATAAAATATGAACTTTCAAGAGGGATACATTTTTAGCTAGTCTGCCCAGTTCCGAAAAAAGCAACGCGACTGCAAAGACGCGGACATCGGCACCCGGAAGCTATTCCAGCGGTGCCCAACTTGCCGGACCGAAGACCAGGCCAGGACCATCTCTCCAAGCCATCTTGCCCTAAGCTCCTCCAGATCCGCAGGGACCATTTATGTGCAAAAAAAATCGTTCTGCCTCTTTCAAATCATTTGCACTGTTACCAGTTGTTTGTTACAGTTCGTACATACATAGTTATTGTTACAGTTCGGTACATACATTCGGTGTATGTATAGTTATTATTGGCATATGTACTATTGAGCGCTGACTGCCACCGGTCATCGTGATTTACTATCCGAAGAATATATATATATATATATATATATATATATATATATACCTTTCTCTATCTATATCTATCTATATATCTATTTATCTCTATCTATCTCCATCTATCTATATATATATCTATCCCTATATATCTCTATATATCTATCTCTATCTCTATATATCTATCACTATCACTATCTATATATCTATATCTATCTATCTATATATCTATCTCCATATATATATATATATATATATATATATATATATATATATATATATATATATATATATATATATATATATATATCTATATATCTATATATCTATCTATCTATCTCTATCTCTCTCTATCTATCTCTATCTATCTCTATCTATCTATCTATCTATCTATCTATCTATCTATCTATCTATCTATCTATCTATCTATCTATCTATCTATCTATCTATCTATCTATCTATCTATCTATCTATCTCTATCTATTCCTTCAATTTTGTTTCTCGTTCCAATGACAGATCCATTGATCTTGAGTTATAAGGTCGCTACGTTGCCTAAAAAGCGGTGCGACCTACCGGGTCATTGTATTGCTATTGTATGCTTGCAAGTACTTACACCTTTGCATCCGTTTTCGTTGTGCATTTGTATGTTTTGCCGTATTTTTTCATATGTGGCGACGCTGGTGGCGGCGGCGGTGGCGTGGCGGCGTTGGTGGCGGCGGCGACGGCTGTGCTCACGCTGGTGCCGGTGACTACCGCGAGTCTGCGCTCAGCTGTCTTCGGCCCGGAGTCTGCCGGCGCTCACCGGGTTTGGGAAGTGTTTGCAGCCCTCTCCCCCTTATATCCATCTCACAAAAAGTAAGAACCATTGTACTACATATACACATACCTAAATGCCAATGACTGATCTGAACATCATGCCAATGAATTGCAGAGGTCTCTCTGGCAGCAGAAAAGGATAGACGTGTTGAACTATTTCATTTAAAAAAAATCTGCAGGACACACGTGACCGTCAATTCAATGAACTGCTTTGATAGACTGCGGCCCGGAAAGTGTTACCATGATTGTAAAACTTCGAACAGTAGAGGCACTTCCATATTGATAAGAACAAAATTACAGCATGATATAATATCTGAACAGTATGACTCCGATGGAAATTACGTAGCCATCATTTGCAAAGTACATTCACAAATATACTGTCACACTGTTGTGCCCGATTGCGCAATTGACTTAAGTTACTCCCGTCTTGTGGGCAGCCCCTCACAACTGATAAGGAAGGAATGCCAGGGGTCGGGATCGGATCAGTAGAGGTGCAAGATTAGTAACCTTTAATGTTAGCATTAAATTGCTCCTTCTAGAGAAATCTAGCACCTCCTACCAGCAGCGCTCGATACTCTGCTGGCACCCTACCCGAACCGTGAGGGGTCGAGTACAAAAGGGTGACTACTTGAGTCAATTACGTCATCGAGCACAACCCTAGTTGTAAGTATTTATGGGCCGAATGAAGACTGCCCCGAGTTCTTTAGTGATATTGATCAGCTGTTGCAACAGGTCCCTCAAGACAATATAATTATAGCCTGTGACTTTAATTTTGTAATCGATCGTCTTAATGACTCAAACTATATACACGATAACAATGCATGTGCTAAAGCAGAATTCATGAAAATAACGGAGACACATAGTTTGATAGACATTTGGAGGCACGCACATCCGAACGACCGATAATTTACGTGGATGAGGCGCAACCCCTTAAAATACGGTAGAATCGATATGGTGTTCATAAGCGATCACATAGTTAACGCTGTAGGCGAATCCAGTATCAGGTCGGGCTACAGGACGGACCACAATGCTGTAACCCTATATCTAAAAACGACAGACGAACCACGCGGACCAGGCCTATGGAAGTTCAATGATTCACTTCTGCAGGATGACGTGTACGTATCTACAATCAAGTCAGTTGTAATCGAAACAGTTGGGCAATATGCGTATCCAACATATTCAGACTTGTTTAGATCAAATTATTTGAACTTTGGGGAAATACAGTTTACTATTTCTATTAAACCTTTTTTATGAAACGCTTGTAATGCTCATCTGAGGAGAAAATGAGAAAAAAAAGAAAATCAGAGAGAAAAATATTCCAAACGCAAAGCTAGAATACTTCGTAAGATAGAACAGGAGGCTGTAACAAATATTAATAAACTGCGATAAAATAAAATAAAGCGATACAAGTTTGCCTTAAGCGGGAAAGAAAATGACGCTGATAGCCTCATACTCGCTCAAAAACATCTTGAAAAGATCCGAGAACCGAAAATTCAAGGACTTGTCACTTGCAAGATCAAGAGTACGTTGGCACGACGAAGGAGAAAAATGTTCAAAATAGTTCTTATCCCTAGAAAAAGCAAATGGAAAGCGTAAATCAATACAAATGCTGAAAGTAAACGGTAGAATAGTTACACACAAAAAGGAAATAATATCCATGTTTAGTAAACAACTCAGCGAGCGATACACCGCTAATTATAGCGTTAACAATTCAGGTATGAGTGAGTTTCTTGATCGCAATATTAAAAAGAAACTTAGTGATGAGCAAAAACAAAAATTAGAAGAGCCTATCTCAATGAGCGAATTAAGTACAACTCTAATCTCAATGAAAACGGGAAAATCTCCAGGCTCAAACGGGTTCACAGCAAGCTTTTTCAGACTCTTTTGGGATCACTTGGGTATTTTTTGTTCCGAACTCTAAATCAAAGTATATCAGATGGCTCTTTTCCGCTAACACACAGGGAAGCCATAGTTACGTTGATCCCCAAAGGTGGAAAACCGTTAGACACATTTAAAGGATGGCGACCTATTTCTCTACTAAACGTAGATTTTAAAATAATTTCTGCAGCCATAACTAATAGATTACAAAATGTAATGAATGACATTATATCACAGTCACAATCAGCTTATATCAAGGGACGATGCATCGCAGAAAACAGTAGATTAGTGTATGACGTAATACAAAAAGTAAACGATGAAGAACGCAGTGGCTACATAGTTGCTGCAGATTTTGAAGCGACATTTGAAAGCATATCGTGGAATTTCTTGGTAAAAACGCTAGATTGTTGTAATTTTGGACACAAATTTAAATATTTGCTGCAACTTGCTTACTTAAACAAAAATAACTTCGCACGGATACTTATGGATGGATTTTTAGGAGAAAACGTACAATTGAATTGCGGAATAAGGCAAGGAGACCTGTTTCAGGTTATCTCTTTAATCTCGCGGTGGAACCACTAGCAAATCTCATAAAACAATCCAAGGAAATGCGTGGTATCACGTTGTACAACGAAGTAGAAGTGCGCCTCTCCCAATACGCTGATGATTTAATTTTATTCCTGGATGAGCCAAAATCGATTACTGGTGCCTTATCAGAAATAGAAAAGTTTTCATCCACGTCCAGGTTGAAATTAAATGTTCAAAAAAACAAAATGTCTGCTATTGGGACTCATTTAAATTGTTCGCGAAGTAATCTACCTCAGATACATTGCGTTACGGAACTAAAAATATTAGGTATATCGTTTAGTGCTAGCAACGAATCAACATTTACAACAAACCTAAAGCACAAAGCACAAAAGTTACCCCTAGTTGAGAAAGAAATTTTGCAATGGAAAAGGAGACATAACTTTAATCGGGAGGATTACTGTCGTTAAATCTTTGCTAATATCTCAACTAGTTCACTTATTTTTGTAATTACCTACACCCGGCAAAAAAGACATCAAGCAGATTGAGACAAAACTATTTCGTTTTATATGGGGGATAAGAATGACAAAGTTAAACGAACGAAAGTTGTTCAAGGCCTCGAGGACGATGGGTTACGAATGTTAACAGTTTTGTTAAGACATGGTTAAAAAGACTGTACAGTTCCAAACACGATTGGTCTATTTTGATCCAGAAGGAATTACTCCCCATTCCAGAACTATTAACGTATGGAAAACAACAGCCCTTGCGAAAGTTAAATTCAAACTACAAAATCCTTTCTGGAAAGAGTTTATCTCAGCCTGGAGCGATTTCTGGGACTCATTCAACCAAAGTAGTGACCAAATAATAACTGAGAAACTTTGGTTTTCCAACGTTTCAAAATATGGGAACAGTATAATAAGAACATGGGATAGCGCAGGACTTAAATATAGCGAACACTTTATAGTAAAAATGATTTAGAAAACTAGGCATGGGATTCAAATGACGTTTCTTTGTTACGCCTCTCTTATAAGAAGTCTTCCAAGTATAGTCAAGGAGTCAAATTACAAATATCGTATTCTCTACCCTCTCATTCCTCATAGAATAAATGTAGTTCAAACAACTGCTGGAATATCACGGCTGGCCATATAAAGAATACTTATCGCGTCTAAAGAGTAAAGACACAATACGGCAAATCGCAGAAAACACTGAAAAAGAAATGGATTAGAGATGTTAGTCATTTCCAATCTGGGAGTATGCTGGATATAAGTATTGCTACTAAGAACACATATATGCAAGCATTCCACTTTCGTCTGATATCAAGAATCATAGCCACCAACACATTTTTACACATTATCGCAAAGCTGAAGACAACTCCTGCTCCTTTTGTTCTTCTAATGTGGAAACACTAAAGCATCTTTTTGGAGAGTGCATGGCGGTTCAGACTTTCATTTTAAAACAAATTGAACGTACTGAGATCATACTTTGGAATCGTATGCAACTTTAGCAGGAGAATGTTTTTTTTTCTTCCAAACCTTGATGAATCTGAAAAAACGCACATCATAATATGCTCCATTGCAAAAATAACTATATATAGTGCTCGACATCACAATTGTAAGCCATCGATTCAACAATTTTTTACCAGCCTCCATTCTGCAATTATAAGCCCACAAGGAGCTTAACTCCGCTAGATTATCCAGAAACATAAACAAGTACTACGATACATGGAAACAGTTGAAAATGCTGCCAGAACTAAATATTGAAGTTATCATACGCACGCAAAGACACGCTCATGCACATACAAACACACCCACACATACACGCATGTACACACACACACACACGCACTCGATAGGTGCAACTACACACGCAAACATAAACGTGGTAATCATCTGCTCACTCTTGCTCCCTCCCCCCCCCCCCCCCCCCCCCATTCTTTCCATATACTCAAACATCCTAAAGACATCCTTTCCCTGACGCGCCGCTGCGAATTCCGTTCTCGGGGGTGTCGGTTGGCGCTGGGCCGGCGCCGGCCGGGCGCCAGCTGCGACCGGAGTGCGGAGGGGGATCCGTCTGCTGCCGCGTTGGAGCGTGGTCGTTGCTGCAGTCACGTGCTGTCGTCCCGCTCGCCGCTGTCCGCGCGTGCTGCCGTTCGCCGTGATCGGCGTGTGCTGCCGCTGCTCTTGCCGGTGCCTGTGTGCTGTCGTGGGGTTACTGTGTCTCTACGGTGAACTGTAAACTGTGAACTGCCGCTGACACTGAGGTGACCAATAACTAACTGTGTAGTAACTACTGTGAACTGCGAACTGTCAATTGTTGCTGATATTGTGAAGTTACTGTGAAATAAATAAAATATGTATATATATGTATATATATATTATATATATATATATATCTATATATATATATATATATATATATATATATATTATATATATATATATATATATATATATATATATATATATATATATATATTATATATATATATATATATATATATATATATATATATATATATATATATATATCCATCTTATCCATCTATCCATCTATCCATCTAATATATATACATATATATATATATATATATATATATATATATATATATATATATATATATATATATATATATATATATATATATATATATATATGTATATATATATATATATATTATATATATATATATATATATATATATATATATATATATATATATAATTATACATATACATATACATATACATATGCATATGCATATGCATATGCATATGCATATGCATATGCATATGCATATGCATATGCATATGCATATGCATATGCATATGCATATGCATATGCATATGCATATGCATATGCATATGCATATGCATATGCATATGCATATGCATAGCATATGCATATGCATATGCATATGCATATGCATATGCATAT
>JAXIVJ010018478.1:0-23099 GCA_036785665.1 Chirona hameri
CACACATGCTACACAGAAAACACATGCCTACACGACAGAAATGTTCATGCTTTATGTCAACCACACATTCCGTATGACAGGGGCACACAGGTCGTCTAACGTGGGCGGGCTGCAGGCGGTATCCCGCCTCCGCTCGGCAGTATCTCTCCTCCCTCCCCTCCCCTCACCCTCCCCCCTCCCCTCCCCTCCCCTCCTCCCCTCCCCTCCCCTCCCTCACCCTCCCCTCCCCTCCCCTCCCCTCCCCCACTCTCCCCTCCTCCTCCCGTCCCCTCACCTCCCCCCTCCCCTCCCCTCCCCTCCTTCCCCCTCCCTCCCTCCTCCACCCACTCCCCCCCTCACCACCTCTCACCTCACCTCACCTCACCTCCCTCTCCCCACTCCCCTCACCTCACCTCCACCTCACCTCCCTCCCCTCCCCTCCCCGTCCCTCAACCCCCCTCCCCCTCCACCCCTCACCCTCCTCCCTCCTCCCTCCCCTCCCCTCCCTGCCTCTCCCTCTCCCCTCCCCTCCCCCTCACCCTCCCCTCCCCCCTTCCTCCCCTCCTCCCTCACCTCCCCTGCAAGGCCGGCGCGGCAACCGGTCCCGGGCTGCAGCAGCGCAGCACCAGCTCAGCGTCCACTGCATGCAGGCCGTCACACACCGTCTGGACGGACACTTCATCCGACCCCCCACGACCCCCCTCCAGGATCGCCGCCTCCCAGATCGCCCTGCCCCGGGACTCCTCCCAGATCGCCCTGAGCCCGGGACCCCTCCCAGATCTCCCTGCCCCGGGACCCCTTCCCAGATCGCCCTCTGCCCGGGAGCCGCCCGGCCCGCTGCTGCTGCTGCCCGCTGCTGCCGCTGCTGCCGGCTGCTGCTGTTTTGGGCTGCGCTGCACTGTTGCAGACAAGGTCGGGGCGCTGTGCGCCGCCGTCTGATCTGTCGAGTCGGTGAAATGATTAGGCGCCAGGAGCTGAGTGTGAGGCCTGCTGTGTGGTCACGTGACACGTGGCATCCTGAAGTGATGGAAACAGACAGCGTGCAGCAAATCTGACGCTTATTAGGGGTGCCATCTGTTTGGAGACTGCAAGACAGACAGCGGATGTACAGGACAGTTCTGTTAATGGCTTTAGATTAGCGGGATTCCTTCCATTACCATTATTTTATAGATGGCTATAAAATGTGATAAATTTGACAACTGCAAGATAGGGAATATTTAGACATAACGACAACACAATGAGTACCATAGCCGCTCTTCATCCACGTCTTGCCGAAAATGGCTGGGGTGTCAGTCGTTGTGACCGTACCGGTGACCTGGAGCTGGTGGTTTGTTCGCCGTGTAACAGCCTGAGGCACGTGCGGTGGGTCGGGGCGGGCGGAGCCCAGTGTCGTAACAGTCCGTCACGTGACCGACACACACGTGCGGCGCACACTGTTCCGCGGCGGCGGCGGCGGCGGCGGCTGGCAGACTCGCTGGCCGGCGGGTCACCCAGCCGTCTTGCCGCCTCCGCCCCCCGCCCTCATTGGTCCCCAGCAGCGACACATCGGTCTTGCCGACTGTGCAACTGATGAGTAAGGAGAGTGGGTTAGATGGTGATGGTGAACTATCCATCTGAAAAGCGGGTCGAGCTACCCAGCCCAGTGCGGGCCAGTACGACCGGCCATTGCCCGGCAGACCGGCCGAGACAGTCTAGCGAGGAGGCGCTCCGCTCAGGAATGCCTGTCTGGCGCAGCACCTTCACCACCGTGGGCAGAGCCAGCTGCAGGGCGGCATATCGAACCCTGGGCAAGTGCTGAGGTACACATCGGCACGCCGGTCAGTGCGGCATATCGAACCCTGGGCCAGTGCAGAGGTACACTCGGCACGCCGGTCAGGGCGGCATATCGAACCCTGGGCCAGTGCAGAGGTACACATCGGCACGCCGGTCGATCAGAGGACCCAGGGCGGCTCAGCGGAGGCCTACCGTCCCGGGCGGCGGCGGCGCCGAGTGGGCCGTCTCCCGTCTCGACTCCGTCTCCGTCCCGCTCCGTCTCCCGTCTCCCGTTCTCCCGTCTCCCGTCTCCCGTCTCCCGTCTCCCGTCTCCGTCTACCGATCTCCCGTCTCCGTCCCTCCCCGTCTCCGTCCTCCCGTCTCCCGCTCCCTCTGCTCCTCTCCGGTCTCCCGTCTCCCCGTCTCTCCGGTCTCCCGTCTCCGTCTCCCGGTCTCCCGTCTCCCTCTTTCGTCTCCCGTCTCCCGTCTCCCCGTCTCCCGGTCCGGCCGGGCCTCACGCCGGGTCGTCAGCCACGCCTTTGCAGAGGGTAATGGGCCGCCAAGCCAACGGTCGGCGCCGCCTCCGGCCGCCCTCATCAGACTCTGGGAATACAGTGCTGGCGGGGCAGTGCTGGGAATACAGTGGTGCTGGCGGGACAGTGCTGCTGCTGCTGCTGCTGCTGCCTCTGGCTGTGGTATGAACGTGCTCTGGCTGTGGTATGGCGAGGTGGTTCGCCATTGGGAACGCGGCCCGTTTGCTGTCATGTTGGCTCTGAGAGGGTGGTTGTGTTTATGACAGGTTTGGTGGCGGTCCGCGAGAGAGAGAGAGAGAGAGTGAGAGGAGGAGAGAGAGAGAGAGAGAGAGAGAGAGAGAGAGAGAGGAGAGAGAGATGAGAGAGAGAGAGAGAGAGAGGAGAGAGAGAGAGAGAGGATGAGAGAGAGAGATGAGAGAGAGAGAGAGGAGAGAAGAGAGAGAGAGAGAGAGAGATGAGAGAGAGAGAGCGATGAGAGCGAGAAGAGAGCGAGAGAGCGAGAGAGAGCGAGAGAGCGAGAGAGCGAGAGAGCGAGCGAGAGCGACGAGAGGAGCGAGAGAGCGAGCGAGAGAGCGAGAGAGTCGAGACGAAAGCTGGAGAGCGATCGAGAGAGCGAGAGAGCGAAGAGAGCGAAGATCGAGAGAGCGAGAGAGCGAGAAGACGAGAGAGCGAGAGAGCGAGAGAGCGAGAGAGCGAGAGAGCGAAGAGAGCGAAGAGAGCGAGAGAGCGAGAGAGCGAGAGAGCGAGAGAGCGACGAGAGCGAGAGAGCGAGAGAGCGAGAGAGCGATGAGAGCGAGAGAGCGAGAGAGCGAGAGAGCGAGAGAGCGAGAGAGCGAGAGGAGCGAGAGAGCGAGAGAGCGAGAGAGCGGAGAGCGAGAGAGAGCGAGGAGAAACGAGAGAGCGGTGAGAGCGAGAGAGCGAAGAGAGCGAGAGAGCTCGAGAGAGCGAGAGAGCGATAGAGCGAGAGAGCGATGAGAGCGAGAGCGAGAGCGAGAGCGAGAGCAAGAGCGAGGCACGTGACTGTCATGCAGGTCATCATGAGGCGCAGCAGGCACGGTTTACCAGGCAGTTCCTTAGCAAAACGGCAGCACTCCGTCCTAGATACTGACGCCGGCTCAGCTGACTCTGGTTGTTCAGTCTGGGGTCGGATCTGACCTGTCACGTGCCAGCTAGGAGCGCCCCGGGCTGCTCTGCTGAACCTGCTCTGCTCTGCTCTGCTCTGCTCTGCTGAAACAGTCCGTGCCGAGGAGCAGCCGCCGGCGGCGCTACCATTCTGCAGTAGGTGTGAGCGCCGCGCCGGCAGCCGCCACCCCGCTCCTGTGATTTACACACCCGCCCGTAAAACGGCGCCGAGTCGCCGCCGCCGCGCCGTCCCTTGCGGCGTGCGGACGGAGCGCCACCGGTCAGTGAAAGCTTGGCGAGCGCGCCGCCGAGTGAATGGCGACGAGGACCGGCGAGCACGGCCGCTGTCAGACCAGCTGTCGTGCTCTGAGTACGGCCGCTGTCGTGCTCTGAGTACGGCCGCTGCCGTGCTCTGAGAACCTGAGTGCGAAAACACGGGCGCTGCCGTGATCGCACCCCTGCCTGTAGCCGGGGGCGGTGGGCCGGGCCTGAGCTGCGGGGTGGCCGGGCACGGCGGTGTTACGACGGCCCGGCAGGCCGGCTGCTGCCGCGCGGAAGCACCAGCCGCGCTGCCGCCCCCGCCCCGCCCCGCCCGGTAGTAGCACGTATGCACGCGCCCATTCGGTCCTGGAATGCGGCGGACTTTGGCCGCCGGCTGGGGGGGGGGGGGGGGCACGACTTTATGGGTAGTGGTTTGGGTGGCGGAGTGGACCCAATTCATGCTTCTGAAATGTCTCAGACTTGCAATCTGCAGAAGAGATAAATGAATGATAATCCATGTTAAGCCTCATATAACAATTACCCGATTATCATGTGTTACTTGATTACCAATTTAAGCTACGTGCGGATTTGATCCGTGACTTGCGTGGTCAGGGGCTGCATGAGGACATGAATTATTAATGCTAGCCGACGGTCAGGCATCCTGCGCTCTGGATTTGTTCATGGCTCGCTTGTTCGAGCTGCTTTGACTGCGTCAGCGGGCGAGCGGCGGTGTTTGGCTGCTGTGCATGCAGGACGGAATTGGCGGCTGCGAGCTGACAGCTGTCAGCTGTCATTCAGCTGTCATTCAGCGGCCGACTGGTGGCTGTCCTGTTCTGATCTGTCTGAGGAGCAGCTCGTCCACAACTCACTCATCACATCCTCCAGCTCGCTCCGGCAGTTCGCCAGCTCGATCAGACCGCGCCATAAGCTTGTCTGTCTAGGCCGGGGCGAGTCGGGTTCGCCCGGAGCTGCCCGAGACAGTCCCCAGAGCCGCAGACTGCCACCGCGCGCATGCGGTCCTGCCGCCACTGGCCGGGCCGCAGACAAAACGCTGAGTGTGTTACGCATAGCCGCTCAGCAGGGGCCGGCACAGTAGTCATCTATTATAGCCGCTCAGCAGGGGCGCACAGTGTCATCTGTTATAGCAGATAGCCGCTCAGCAGGGGCGGCACAGTTGTCATCTGTTATAGCCGATCAGCAGGGGCGACACAGTGTCATCTGTTATTGCAGATAGCCGGCTCAGCAGGGGCGGCACAGTTGTCATCTGTTATAGCCGCTCAGCAGGGGCGGCACAGTGTCATCTGTTATAGCGATAGCCGCTCATCAGGGGCGGCCCACAGTTGTCATCTGTTTATAGCCGCTCAGCAAGGGGCGGCACAGTGTCATCTGTTATAGCAGATAGCCGCTCAGCAGGGGCGGCACAGTTGGTCAGTAGCCGCTCAGCAGGGGGGCACAGTTGTCATTTGTTATAGCAGTAGCCGTTCAGCAGGGCGGCACAGGTGTCATATGTTATAGCCGCTCAGCAGGGGCGGCACAGTTGTCATCTGTTATAGCCGCGCAGCAGGGGCGGCACAAGTGTCATCTGTTATAGCAGATAGCCGCTCAGCAGGGCGGCACAGTTGTCATCTGTTATAGCCGCTCAGCAGGGGCGGCCACAGTGTCATCTGTTATAGCCGCGCCAGCAGGGGGCGGCACAGGCCATCTGTTATAGCGGATAGCCGCTCAGCAGGGGCGACACAGTTGTCCATATGTTATAGCCGCTCAGCAGGGCGGCACAGTTGTCATCTGTTATAGCCGCCTCAGCAGGGGCGGCACAGTGCCATCTGTTATAGCCGCTCTGCATGGGGCGGCACAGTGCCCATCTGTTATAGCGGATAGCCGCTCAGCAGGGGCGACACAGTTGTCATATGTTATAGCCGCTCAGCAGGGGCGGCACAGTTGTCATCTGTTATAGCCCGCTCAGCAGGGGCGCACAGTGTCATCTGTATAGCAGATAGCCGCTCAGCAGGGGCGGCCACAGTTGTCATCTGTTATAGCCGCTCAGCAGGGGTGGCACAGTTGTCATTTGTTATAGCAGATAGCCGTTCAGCAGGGGCGGCACAGTTGTCATATGTTATAGCCGCTCAGCAGGGGCGGCACAGTTGTCATCTGTTATAGCCGCTCAGCAGGGCGGCACAGTGTCATATCTATCAGTCGGCTGGCCCGCTCAGCAGGGCGACAGTGTCATCTGTTATAGCAGATAGCCGCTCAGCAGGGGCGACACAGTGTCATATCTGATCAGTCGGCTGACCCGCTCAGCAGGGGTGACACAGTGTCATCTCTGATCAGTCGGCTGGCCGTGTGTATGAGTGCCGGCACTGACGAGACGGCGAGTTGAGCTCCGTCGGCCGGCCCTCGCGGGACAGGGCGCCGAGCTGACTCCAGCGGGCTGATGTTTGGCACTGGGTCCGGGTGGTGACGGCTGCCGGTCCACACTGCCGCGTGTCACTGCTGCCGAGCGGCGCGCCCTGATCTTGACCCCCCCCCCCCCCCGTACAGCTCGGTCAGCTACCGTGCAGGGGAGTCTCGTCCCGCCGGTAGCTGACGCTCTGCCGGTCTCGTCCCCGCCGAGAGCTCTGCCTCTTACCGGCCGCCAAGACCTCCGGCTCACCGCTACAACGCACCTTGTGCACGACACAAGCTGCTCCACGCTGAGCCACCCCAGTCGCCTCAGCAAATCAGACACATGTATCGTACTTTTTGCGGCCGAAAATTACTTTAGCTGAATAGTTAAGTATTTTTTAATGCAGGAGTGGTTCCGTTTGGTGCCACTGCCGTACAGCCGAGATACAATATATAATTTGCGAGACGACCAGCTGGCGTTGACAAGCGCGAGAATCACGGCGGGGGTAGGTATCCCCGCAGATGTGACAGACCACTCAAAAACTCCAAAGCAGCGTTTAGTAATCATTGAAACGTGAGCTGTCCAATTGAGAGAACGATCCAAAGGTGAGGCCGAGGGTTTTTGGCTTCCGAATTGGGGAGTAAATCCTGGTCGCGGAATGTTGCCTTGATGTCGGGAAAGTGCGCAGATTTTGTGGGCTGCCCAAGAGCATCAGTTGGGTCTTGAAGTCCGTTTGCTCGGAACAAAACATTAAATACAATGATGTCCCCCGCCGCGCGTGTTCCTGCATTGGTTGTAAGAAGTGATTACCGAGCGGGTGCGAAGCGCCCGTGAGGTTTCTTGTCAACTTACTAGACAAATTTACATTTAACCCGGCCCGAACCGGCCCGACACGTCCGTACAGACGCTTTTCGGAAGCTAATAACTTTGCAACCACTGCTCCGATTGAGATCGGGTTTTCACCATTGGATAGGATGGCTCAGGACGTACTCCCTTTTGGCGGATTCGGGAAAGGAGATCATGAACAACTTAATACAACTTAATTTAGCTTTACCAGAGCGCGCCCGCTCGGTCAGCGCCCAAAAAAAATGCGTTTTACTGGAAATTGGGGGGAAATTCTCCCCGGTCAATGACTTTCGCTTTGAGGACCCGACCCCCCCCCCCCCCCCCCCCTCCTCCGCCCGCTCAACGACTTTTTGCGCTGACGACCCGACTCCACCCCCTCCCCCCCCCCCCCCCCGGTCAACAACTTTTCGCTGACGAAGCGGAGCGAACTTTTAGCCCCCCCCCCCCCCCCCCATTCTCGAACCCTAGATCCGCCAGTGATCGTGTGTATGTCAATGGTAGGTGTTATGTTGTTGTTAAACGTAGAAAATGGTCACGTCTGCAGACAAATGAGCCCATATTTCATCGAAGATTGGTGTAACACATGCTCGTGAGTTCGTTCCATTTGTCCATGACCGAAATGTTTTAAAGATCAGCATGTCTCATGAGAGCAGTACTCCTATACTCTGTATTAGCATACGCGAAGTATTCTGTTTCGAGAAATCCATCACCGTTGGAAATGTTAGCCCTCATTAGCTGTCCACAGACGCGTGTGAGTTAATTGATGCCATCGGTCTCAATTCTCACCTGATTATGAATGCAGGGAGCCGCCTAGAAGGCCGTGGCGCTCACCCAGTGAACGGTATTGGAGAGTGATGACACGAGCCTGCCGACTCGCTCCGCTCCGATGTGCAATGCTTCTCCTCCTGAAAATGGCTGATCAGAAACACGTCGGTTACCACCCCCGGCCATTTGACCTTGACCGCCGGGCCGCGTGGCGCGCGCTGACAGATTGAAGCCGTCCGCCTCGTACAATTATGGCGCTTCGTCGTATGTGTCGGCGGATTTCCAGGCCGCTGAGAGTCGAGTAACGGGACCGAGTCAGTCCGCTGCCCCGCTGAGCCCGGAAAGCACTCCCACGTCTGTCGGAACACACCGAGGGCAAACCAAACACTGTCGTGGGAGCCCGGGCCAGTGCAAGGGGAGTAAAAACAGTGTACCCGCTTCAATGACACACGATGAAATCAGAAGGAAAACAGCTCTCGAGAGGTGATGAATGAGAAGCGTACGGCATCTCAAAGCAGCTCTCAATCAGCCCCCGTTCTGCAGTCCATGACTTCCCGCGGGCTGCCCGCCGACCACAGCCCAGCCGGGGTTGAGATAGGAGCATCACTAACCGAGCCGGGCCGGCCCGTGACGCTCTGCTCGCAGGGCCGGCTGCTGCTCCGTAATCCGAGAGGGCTCCCTGACCTCGCCCGAGACGACCCTGGGGTGGTACTGCTCCCTGACACTGACCCTGGACAGCCGCACCGGACGGCCGGCCGGCTCGGCGACCCAAAACATTCAGCAGCACAGGCCAACAGAAAACACGGCCCAGACCAGCAATACAAGGAAAATCTGGTACAATTGTGTCACTCTATTTAATGTATGTGTGGGTGTGCTGCTTTTGTTTCACTCTGTGTGAATTCGTACCGTGAAAACTGGATGTTGTCGATGTACGGAACTTGTCATAATATTAACTGGCACAGACGTGTGCATGCTGAAACTGAAACTGAAACTGAAACTGAAACGAAACTGGTGGCTCTGGGATGGCGTTTTCTTGACCGACTGACCGATAATCGCCTCCACACCCGCACACCTCCCGCACGGTGTATACCATTTGCTGCTTTGGTCGTGTGTGTTAATGTCGCGCCTTCCTACGCAGCCTGGCGACCCCTGACCGTGCGTGTCTGTCGCTCCCTGCACCCCTGACCGTGCGTGTCTGTCGCTCCCTGCACCCCTGACCGTGCGTGTTTGTCGCTCCCTGCACCCCTGACCGTGCGTGTATGTCGCTCCCTGCACCCCTGACCGTGCGTGTCTGTCGCTCCCTGCACCCCTGACCGTGCGTGTCTGTCGCTCCCTGCACCCCTGACCGTGCGTGTCTGTCGCTCCCTGCACCCCTGACCGTGCGTGTCCGTCGCTCCCTGCACCCCTGACCGTGCGTGTCTGTCGCTCCCTGCACCCCTGACCGTGCGTGTCTGTCGCTCCCTGCACCCCTGACCGTGCGTGTCTGTCGCTCCCTGCACCCCTGACCGTGCGTGTATGTCGCTCCCTGCACCCCTGACCGTGCGTGTCTGTCGCTCCCTGCACCCCTGACCGTACGTGTCTGTCGCTCCCTGCACTCCTGACCGTGCGTGTCTGTCGCTCCCTGCACCCCTGACCGTGTGTGTCTGTCGCTCCCTGCAGGCGCGTCGTCCGAGTCGGGCCGGACGCTGCCGCGGAAGCTGGCGCTACCGTTCGACCCGGAGGCGCCAGGCCGGCCGCTCGACACGGGCGCGTTTAGCCGCGCCGCCGGCCCACTCTGGGACCCGCACCCGCGCTACAGCCTGCGCGCGTTCGGTCGCCGGCTGGTGCTGCTGCTGGCGCCCGACGAGCAGCTGGCGGCGCCCGAGCTGCGCGTGCAGCGCGTGTTCCGCAACTTCACCGAGGTGCGCGGCCTGGGCCGGCCGGCGGCACACTGTCTGTACCGCGGCTCGGTCGACGGTGACGCCGACTCCGTGGTGTCCGTCAGCCTCTGTCACGGCATGGTGAGTACCGCTCTCCCTCCGCAGGCTCTTCCATCCCTCTTATGGGCTGCGTGGGGCCTTCACTGTCTCTCTCAGCCGAGCTGGGCCGGCTGCTGCGTCACCGAGCGCCGCCCTGAGACGGAGCCGCCTCCCAGTGTGTGCACACACAGTCCATGGCGCAGCTATTTGCAGGTAGCTGCCATCCCACGCGTAGCTGGTGCACCGCGGCCCGGTCGGGGCTGCAGGAGGTCTGACGTCACCACCAGGGACGGCGCGGGTGCGGCCGGCGGCCAGCGGGCGTCGGCCAGCGGGCGTCGGGCCTCGATCGCTGGCCAGGGTTAACACTTCCTGGGTGGCAGCCAGCCGTGTGAAATATGAACGCTTCATTGGCGCTAGAATGCTGCAAACCATACGAGCATGCGTGCATGAAGGCAATCTGCATCTGCTTTCGGCGTTCCGAGCTGGGCGCAGTGCAGGCGTTTTATATGCACGGGCCTCGGGAATCTCGATTAATTTGCCGTCAGTCTGGGCGCGGCCTTAATCTGCCATGTTCTTGTCCGCCCGTCCAGCGGTCCACTGTTCATCCGTCCTCTCGGTCCCGGCCTGGTTTGGTTTGTCCTCTGTCTCGTCCGTGAGCCCCAGCTCTATGATTTGTTCAGCGCCGTCTGAGACGGTATGGCCCATCTGTATGTCTGTCCAGACCTGTTTTCCGCCTGTCCGCTGCTGCTCCTTGTGGCGTGTCTGCGTCCACTGCCATCAGTTGCTGTCACTGTGCCGTCACCGACACAACCTCCCCGCCTCCTCTCCCCTCCCCCGCCTCCTCCGTCACAGCGGCCCGTCTCCTTCTCCTTCGTCTCCTTCGCTCCTTCCCGTCTCCTTGGCTGTTTTCTCCTCCCCCGCCTCCTCCCGCCTCCTCCGTCACAGCGGCCCGTCTCCTTATCCTTCGTCTCCTTCGCTCCTTCCCGTCTCCGCTGTTTTCTCCTCCCCGCCTCCTCTCCCCTCCCCCGCCTCCTCTCCCCTCTCCGTCTCTTCCGTCACAGCGGCCCGTCTCCGTCTCCTTCGTCTCCTTCGCTCCTTCCCGTCTCCTTGGCTGTTTTCTCCTCCCCCGCCTCCTCTCCCCTCCCCCGCCTCCTCCGTCACAGCGGCCCGTCTCCTTCTCCTTCGTCTCCTTCGCTCCTTCCCGTCTCCTTGGCTGTTTTCTCCTCCCCCGCCTCCTCTCCCCTCCCCCGCCTCCTCTCCCCTCTCCGTCTCTTCCGTCACAGCGGCCCGTCTCCGTCTCCTTCGTCTCCTTCGCTCCTTCCCGTCTCCTTGGCTGTTTTCTCCTCACCTTGGCAGCACACAGTCGCCGGGAACTGCAGCCCTCCCTCCTGGCCAGCCCTGTAAGCCGACGGAACCGAGCAGCAGCCCTGCAGCCGGATAACCCCGCTGACATGGCTGGATAATGGTGCCGGGAACTGCAGCCCTCCCTCCTTGGCCAGCCCTGTAAGCCGACGGAACCGAGCAGCAGCCCTGCAGCCGGATAACCCCGCTGACATGGCTGGATAATGGTGCCACTAATTGTTGGAACACCAACGTCAGAATCGGTCATTACTGGCGCTGACGTGGTCGGGACCAGCGGGGTGCAGTGGCGGCAGCTGGCTGCATCTGTCTGCGAACACATCCCACCGGTTTTTCTGGGAGGCGCTTCCGAAAGCGACTCGCTCGTTATTTTTTTTGTAAAGGTTTTGTGCTGTAACAAAAACAGCCCTTCTGCCTATACGTAAAGGAAAAAAGTGTGTTAGGGCCCAGGTGATTTGTAGCCGGCAATTAACTCGTCAGTGAAACAAGGGGCTGATCGCCCAGCGTCCTCAACGTAATCGCTTGCGATCTTTTGTGCAGCTGAATCAACAACAGACGGCAATGTAATAGGTCTTATTCACGAGACACGGATTAGGCACGAGTAGGCACTCGTTGGTGTTTAAATACATCCATTGTTGATTTATCCCCACTTGTTGTTGTCTTAAGGGTTGGATTGTGGTTGGATTAATGAATTATCTCGTGCCTCCTGTTCCTCTTTATTTTTCGAGGCGCTAGCTGTCCCTCCCGGGCCAATTTTAATGCCAGTCCTATGGACGACCCAAGTGGTCCGTTCACTCATTAGACAGGTGATCAGCGGTTCCACTCATCTGGCCCTCCGTCTCTCCAGTCTCCGATGACCAGGTGCTCGCACGGAAGCAGGCGACTCTCTTCATTCCACCGTCTGCCCTCCGACATCAACGTCCGCCGACTCCAGCATGATCGCCATCAGCGTCATCATCATCATCATCATCATTTTTTTTATCCGCCCTGTAGCTCAGGGGGAGAGCGCTGGACTTCTGACCTATCCCGGTAGTGGCAGCCCGGGTTCGGGTCGCTTCGGCGCTCGCTATTTGCTCCTGACTGGGATGGCCTGCGGCCGGTGGCAGCGGTCACACTCAAGGTCAGGTAACGTCAGTGAGCGGGGCGGACCGTGTCCAGGTATGTCGGGCACGTAAAACTTTCGTCTCTAAATTCTGCCGGCCAACAGGAATTGCGCGATCGGGTGGTGAGGTCAGGACCTGCGCCAAGCTCTGCTTAGCGCGGGTCCTGATCTCGAAAATCCATCCATACAAAACATTCGGACTAAATTATTAAAAAAAAAAAAAATTCTTTACATTCCCGCAAATCATGCATCTTCCAGTCAAAAATAAATAGATGATAACAATGAATCATCATAAACTAGTCATACACACACACATAGGTAGTAGGTACACACATTCGCCAAAGCCCAAGGCTAAACAGCTTTAAAGGCCCCTAAAAGTTGAAAAAGATATTGATACATTTTACTCCGAGGTTTCTTCTAAAATCCAATTCCTAGCACATTTTCAGCATCCTGCTGCCGTGCGGACATGTTTACCTGAGCGGGAGACAACTTCTTCTGCTTGGTCGCGCGGTAGTTGGAGAAGCATCAGATCACGACGAGAGCTTTCGAAGGGAACTGAAAACTTTCGAACGGAACTGAGCGCTTTCGACTGGAACCTTCACCGCTTGTCTGCTCACTGTTGCACTATGCTGCTTTACTCGCAATCAGTCGGGGACAGAGGTGACGCACATCGACTGGATGTTGGAGCGTGCGTCATTGAAAAGAAAATAGGCACGCGATGCCGTTACATATTCTCAATTTAAATGTCAAATATGTGTCCAAGTGACTGCGAAAGCCTGTGTGTTCTGATTTTCAAACCTCTAATTTAAACAGTGTAAAATATATGTAGCCGGTTCGGTTGATTTGTTCCCGGTCGGCGGTCGGCGGTGGCGGTGAGTCCCGGTCGGCGGTGGCGGTGGCGGTGGTGGTGGGTCCCGGTCGGCGGTGGCGGTGGGTCCCGGTCGGCGGTCGGCGGTGGCGGTGGGTCCCGGTCGGCGGTGGCGGTGGCGGTGGGTCCCGGTCGGCGGTGGCGGTCGGCGGTGGGTCCCGGTCGGCGGTGGCGGTGGGTCCCGGTCGGCGGTGGCGGTGGGTCCCGGTCGGCGGTGGCGGTGGGTGCCGGTCGGAGGTGGCGGTGGGTCCCGGTCGGCGGTGGCGGTGGGTCCCGGTCGGCGGTGGCGGTGGGTCCCGGTCGGCGGTGGCGGTGGCGGTGGGTCCCGGTCGGCGGTGGCGGTGGGTCCCGGTCGGCGGTGGCGGTGGGTCCCGGTCGGCGGTGGCGGTGGGTGCCGGTCGGAGGTGGCGGTGGGTCCCGGTCGGCGGTGGCGGTGGGTCCCGGTCGGCGGTGGCGGTGGGTCCCGGTCGGCGGTGGCGGTGGGTCCCGGTCGGCGGTGGCGGTGGGTCCCGGTCGGCGGTGGCGGTGGGTCCCGGTCGGCGCCATGTCGGCTGCGCGTGTCTCGCAGCCGGAGATAAAAGTAGCCTGGGAAGTGTGTCCGTGACGTGCCGACGTAAACGGCCGGCCGGGGTCGGTTTACTGGCGGCGGCGTCGGGGTGTAAATCACCACCGCCCGGCCGGATAAACACCGCTCCGCCGCCACTACCGCCCTGACGACCGCCAACCACCGCCGCCACCGCCGACCTGACGACCGGACGAAAAAGAACCGTCGCCACCGCCGCCTCTTCCGCATTCTATCCGGGGAGGAGGAGGCAGTGACGATAGATGGGAGGGGATGAGGAGGAGGAGGCAGTGACGATAGATGGGAGGGGAGGAGGAGGAGGACCTCTTCTGGTGATGGAGCGCTGAAGCAGCAACACAGGAAGACATGACCCAACCTCCCATGGAATCGAGTCGGTGAAAATAACTGCCGCGAGCGAGCATAATTCATCTGGTGAAGTGGTGGTTGATAAGCTCGAACTCCAGTTGTTACTCACTCAGTCTGGGTCTTCGAGGCCCGATATTCCTAATGAATTGAACTTCTGGGGATAAGGTTCGTTGATTTGAACGCGTAAGTCACTAGATCGTACGCCTTGTGGCAGGTCAGGCTGTAAACTCATTAGGTCGTCCGGTGCCAGACGGCTCGCGCGGGCGAGTCGCCTTCTAATCCGAGCCTCCAACACGTCTGATGAAAACGAGGGTTGTCCTTGAGCTGCTTGTTTGTTAGTGCAGTGTGCCGTCTGCAGCGGAGGCTGCATGGTGCTCTGCTCGCCTTCTGAGCAGTACACTCGGCGTGCAGCGTCTGATTAACCGGAGGGAGGGGCTCTCAGCTCTCAGCTCCGGCCGAGTCGCTGTGTCGCGCACATGTCACCGGCCGATATATCGCCGTCCCGTGTGTACTCGGAGAGACGAGACGGTCGCTCTTATAAACAGTCAGCTGGCCGAGCAGCTGGCCGTCACTGGGCTTCATGATGCACTCAGTACCGTACGGAGGCGACCGGCCGACCACTTCCGTGATGGAGCCGCTGCTCCCACGTCCCGCCCCGCCAGATCCGCGTTCCGCCACACTGGCTTTGGCGATTTCGTCGTCTTCGCAGACGAAAATATACAGACAAGATACCGTGGATTTCCGAGCTGTGCGCTCGCTGCATATAAATGTGCAATATGTCATCACTTGCAGACTTTGCTTGACAGGTTTCACAGAACTCTTGGTTTGGTGGTGGCAACCCGTGTAATTGGAGGTCGGTCTGTTGGTTCTTGAAAATGAAGGGAGCTAGAAAAAAAAAATGCTTTAAAAAATGTCGTGAAAACTGATGGAACAAAAGCCTTCTCCAGATGCTTTATAACGGATTTCAGGTGAGGAGCAGAAGTTAAGTGTGCTAATAAAAAACAAACATTTTATTTCGTGACAATAGAACTGCGTTACATTTTGACAATGCCCCTGTTTCCGGGTAATGCTGCCTCCTTCGGCCAGATGTCGTCGCGGTAGGTACTGCCGTAACTATATAATACGGCCACGCGGTGGAGCACAAGGTCCTTTGGATCCGAGATTCGCATCTAATTGACGGTTTTACTGCCGCCAGTGTCTGTCGGCGGGGCCGTAGACGCGCAGACGTTTGTCGGCCGCCATTCGGTTCGCCGGGTCTGTTGGTGACAGCAAGTGGAGGAGGCCAGGCAGGGGTGTCAGCGGCCGCCTGAGTCCGCCGGCTGTCCTCCTCCCCTGACGGCTGGGTGTGGCAGCCCCAGGCTGCTGCCCCGAGAACCGCGGCCAGCCCGTGCCGTGTGGCGGCGGCAGGCTCTGGTGAGAGCCCGTGCCGTGTGGCGGCGGCAGGCTCTGGTAGCACGTGGAGGACGTGGGACCGCCCCGTGTGGCGGCGGCAGGCTCTGGTAGCACGCGGAGGACGTGGGACCGCCCCGTGTGGCGGCGGCAGGCTCTGGTGAGAGCCCGTGCCGTGTGGCGGCGGCAGGCTCTGGTAGCACGTGGAGGACGTGGGACCGCCCCGTGTGGCGGCGGCAGGCTCTGGTGAGAGCCCGTGCCGTGTGGCGGCGGCAGGCTCTGGTAGCACGTGGAGGACGTGGGACCGCCCCGTGTGGCGGCGGCAGGCTCTGGTAGCACGCGGAGGACGTGGGACCGCCCCGTGTGGCGGCGGCAGGCTCTGGTAGCACGCGGAGGACGTGGGACCGCCCCGTGTGGCGGCGGCAGGCTCTGGTAGCACGCGGAGGACGTGGGACCGCCCCGTGTGGCGGCGTCAGGCTCTGGTAGCACGCGGAGGACGTGGGACGTGGGTCCTACCGCCGCCACACGGGGCGTGTGGCGGCGGTAGGACGGAGCTCGGTAAAAACCGTTCAGCGCGGCGCGGCACCTCTCTCAGTCCGGAAACGAGGCCGATCCCTCAGTGAGACAGAACAATATGGCGGCAAAAACGTCCTCCGAGGGCCGCGACATCGACGAAACTGTCTGCTTAAACGAACGGCGTCAACAAAGACGCGCCGAACGTCGGACCGCTCGAGAATCTGCAGGATGAAGTGACGAGCGCTGCGGCGCCGCGGCAGGGAAGGACGAAAACGATTCAACCGCTCAGTGGGCCACTGAAAAGGCAGCGGAGCACGTGCTTGCGGCTGCTTCAGAAGAGGTCTTGTGGTCTTTGTGCTGCCTGTCTATCACCTGTTGTAGAGCTGCAGTGCTCAAGGTCAATGGCATAATCAAATACGTCAGAGAGTGTCTGTTTGATTCATTGATTAATTAGATCAAGGAGCATGTGTCGGCATTGTTCGGCCGGGCGCGGCATTGTTCGGCCGGGCGCGGCACGCACTTTTCGTCTCTGCAGGCGCCGCTCACTCTGAATTGGACTTCCGTGGAGGAGGGGAGCAAACTACTTGACCCCATTACAGAACGTTACGGTGGACCGACGGAGGAGCAACTTAGCAAGGTCAATATTTGCTGCCCTGTTTTCGAAGAGTAAAGCTAAGAACGTCGGCAATGATTCCCGACTCACACTGAGGTGGTTAATAGGGGACGGACTGGATTGCTCACAAATAGATACCATGTAAGTCTGCATTGCTTTGGAAATTAAACTGAATCGATAACCAGCAGAATGAAGCACGATCAAGATTGAATAGATTGAATAAAGACTCGCGAATAGAAGAAATCAATATACCGTTCGAAGAAGGATTGGAGAATGATGTCCATGTTATCGACGAGTTGCATAAAGCTTCTCTAAGAGTCTAGATTATCAGTCCACTAAACTTTGACGTGTTCGCCTTCTATTTGTAAACCTTCAAAATTTCCGACAGATTGTTGTGAGTGCTGTTTGTTTTCTGTGGTCCCCCTCCTCGCCTGGTCTGCCGGCCGCGCCACACCGGCGCCGTCCTCAGCAGCCGCCCTGTCCTCCGCCGATCGCCCCCGGCACCCTCGGCTGGGGCGGCTCCGGCCGGGCGCGGTTTAAACAATCAGCCGATGATGTACGTGGTGTCGTTAATCTGCTGCAGCGGCCGCCGGGCCATTCCGACTGGTTAGCGGGGGTGTCGGCGTCCGTCTGTAGGCCAACACTGTCCTGTCTGGCGCATCTGACCCGCCGCCACCGCCGCCCCGGCCGACCGGTCCGTCTGCGGTGCGTTGATGACGCACGGGCCGGCCAGAAAGGGCTCTCTCATCTGGGCCGCGGCAACGGCGGCGGCGGCGCGGCGGCGGCCGTCTGTGTTTACGTCCGGTGATATTTCCGGGGTGGTGCCAGCCAGCCCGACCCGGTCCCCTCGCTATCAGAGGCGACGCCGAGCACGCCTCCTCCGGCGCCAGAGACGGACCGACCGGCGCCGCGACACCGACACACAGTGAACATCGGGCCGCCCGTCAGAGGGCCGACACCGACACACAGCGGACATCGGGGCGGCCCGTCAGAGGGCCGACACCGACACACAGCGGACATCGGGGGCGGCCCGTCAGAGGGCCGACACCGACACACAGCGGACATCGGGCGGCCCGTCAGAGGTGCGTCGGCGCCGTGCTGTTGCACAGATCAGACGCGAAAATAGCGTCGGAAGCCGTCCTTACTCTCAGAAGCCGGCACCAAAAACCGCCAGCCAAAAACCCAGCCGGCTTGCATAACGATGGCGGCACTAAACAAAGAGGAAGGCAAAAAGCGCCGCCTGAAATGGGGCCGCCGTTGCAGTGGTGGCGTGGGTGATCAGACGAGCGGCCAACTGGACCGTCTCGTCCCCCCACCACCGTCCGTCAGGCAGAGAGTCCCCCCCCCTCCACCGCCACCGTGCGTCAGACGGACAGGGAGATGCCCCTCTCACCTCCCCCCCCCCCCCCCCCCCACCGTCAGACAGACAGAGAGCCCCCCCCCCCCCGCCACCACCACCACCACCGTGCGTCAGACGGACAGGGAGGGGCCCCCTCTCACCCCCCCCCCCCCCCGTCCCGCCACCGTGCGTCAGACAGACAGACAGATAGAGAGGTGTCCCTCAGTGAGGTGCCCTCCCCCCCCCCCTCAACCCGCCCGTGCCGACGGCGACGGCCCGGTCTGACACCCAGTCTGAGCTGTGACCGGCGCCCCCCCCCCCCCCCCCCCCCCCGGAGGGAGGGGGTATCTGGGTCGTGAGGTCATCGGCGGAGGTGACTGCGGAATGTCTTACCCGGACACACCGCGAGTTATTAAATATGCAGATATGCAGTTGATAACGACGAAGTGAATATTTGTTATAGAATTTAAATCATTTCAATCTGTACTTTTTCTGGCAGCAGTTTAACTGTTGCCGTGCATATTATATTCTGCCGTGCATTGTTCGGGCACTCTAAACATTTGTAAGTGATAGAAGAACGTATTTTTTATTCTGTTTATAGTTGTATAAAACACGAATAAATGCTTATGTTTTGACATCCTGTGTGGCACAGGAAAAGTTGGAGCATCAAAATTATTTGCACAATAATTTAATTTCATTGTCATGTTGACCTGTCACATGAATGTTTGTTTATCTTATAGCACTCATGCTCTGATAAGTCATTTGAGGCGCCAGGATAGAAGTGAACTGGTGAATATTAGGCGCTGTGTCTGACTCCGGTCAGCCAGTCTGCACGTCTGCCACTTCCCTCTGGAGACAGCCGCCCCTGTCTGTACTCGACGGTTCTATTGTTTCCGCCCAGTGACACCGGATGAATGTCAATGAATCAATGTCACACGGACACCGCGTTAGGTATCATCCAGCGCGTTCGGCGTGTTTCGGCGGGGACGTTTCTGATGCTGAGCAGATCGCGGCCCGGTCAATGTCGCGGTGCGGCCGCCGCCGGCTCTGATCGCGGCCCGGTCAATTCACGGTGCGGCCGCCGCCGGCTCTGATCGCGGCCCGGTCAATGTCGCGGTGCGGCCGCCGCCGGCTCTGATCGCGGCCCGGTCAATTCACGGTGCGGCCGCCGCCGGCTCTGATCGCGGCCCGGTCAATGTCGCGGTGCGGCCGCCGCCGGCTCTGATCGCGGCCCGGTTAGCAGCCGCCCGCCGCCGGACAGCTGTTTGAAAATCACGCCACTGCACACTGTTATTTGATGTCAGAGCGGTCATAACCTAATAATTTCCAAAGTACGGGTGCTATATTGACAAAAAGGGCACAATCGAAAGGATTTGAGCTGGCACATCATGTCAATATTGAAAAAAGTTGTCAATGGCGGACCTAGGTTGTGAAAAAACGGGAGTCAACAGATCTACCATAAAAGTCGCTGGGATTTAGTCATTTGGTAACCATTTATTGGTTGCATTTTATATGGCATGAAAGTCTCAAAAACTCTCCTAACATACATCGAAAAGCACATATCCGTAATATTTCGACAGCAATGGCCAAAAAAATGACGTCATGAGTTACTTATACTTAAGGAGCCATAAGTCAGTCAAAAATAAATATATTGCTTAGAAATATGGTTTGGATATCTTCCATATTTGTTTCTCTAATATGTATTTCGTTTTTGTAAAAAAAATATGATTTTGTGGAAATTTTCCCAAACAAAAACAAAATTGATTTTGAGGGGTCAAAAAAACAACATTTCAAACTATCTGAGATAGCCATTTTAAAGGAAGTGCAATTTCCGTTCTTTTGACGTTTTTCATTTGTAATTTTCATCAAAACTCGATTTTCTATGGTTTTTAAAACATTTATCGTTTTTCCACCAAAAATTCCATGACATGACGTCATTAAAATGTCATTGTCTCCCAACGTACTAGGTATACCAAGTTCATTGATTTTTTTAGAAGACGTATAATTGATGTAGCAAAAGGTATTGTAAGTTTTACGTCAATACCTGTCATAATTTTCAAGTTATTGAGAAAATCCAAGAGGGGGAGCAAACATTGCCTCCCGTCCCCCCCCCCCCCCCCCCAGCGGGGCGCGGTGTAAGTCTAAGCTGCGCATTATGTGTATTAGCGCGGTTTCCGTCGTGCACTAAACCACTGCATGATATTGACGCAATGTCTGGCCTATTCAACGGAAATGCTAGGCCTGCATTATCACGCTCGTAAAGAATCACGGCATTATACAAATGTACTTCCATACATTTTATAATTAGACCTAAATCATGAACCTTAGCCATACTAAATTTAGGGGGAGGGGGCACTTTGACATGAGTGCCCCCTTGCAAATTCAAGGGGGCACGGTGCCCGCTCTGAAACCAAATAGCAACCGTGTGCACTGAGTCGCCAGTGATGTGTCGGCGTGGAGCGGTCCGGCGGGAGCGGTCCGGCGGGAGCGGTCCGGCGGGAGCGGTCCGGCGTGGAGCGGTCCGGCAGAAGCGGTCCGGCGGGAGCGGTCACACTCTAGTGATGTGTCGGCGTGGAGCGGTCCGGCGGGAGCGGTCCGGCGAGAGCGGTCCGGCGTGGAGCGGTCCGACGTGGAGCGGTCCGGCGGGAGCGGTCCGGCGTGGAGCGGTCCGGCGGGAGCGGTCCGGCGGGAGCGGTCCGGCGTGGAGCGGTCCGGCGTGAAGCGGTCCGGCGGGAGCGGTCCGGCGTGGAGCGGTCCGACGTGGAGCGGTCCGGCGGGAGCGGTCCGGCGTGGAGCGGTCCGACGTGGAGCGGTCCGGCGGGAGCGGTCCGGCGTAGAGCGGTCCGGCGGGAGCGGTCCGGCGTGGAGCGGTCCGGCGTGAAGCGGTCCGGCGTGGAGCGGTCCGACGTGGAGCGGTCCGGCGGGAGCGGTCCGGCGTGGAGCGGTCCGGCGGGAGCGGGTCACGCTCTAGGACGCCCCGTCACCCGCGGCTCGGGGAACCAGCCAGGGCTGAAAACCCGCTGTAACGGTCACCTCCTACCCGGTAACAAGGGCCGCACATAACCCGACAGCTTTCACACAGATCATCGCACTGTCTGAGTCAATGGACAATTTGAAAAGCCGTGTCTGTTTTCCTCCTCGTGGTCATTCAACTGCTGTCCACTATCCAGCTCTGCCGACCTTGTCGACTGGTCACAAGGATGCCGTGGTTGGCTAAGTGTACTTTTTCTTGCCGCACCCTTTTCAGTGGAAATGGCATCCACAGCTTACACTTTCATTTCAGACTCCAAACTGAGTCAGCGTACAGGTCAACGAAGGACACAGAAGCTAATGAACATACCAGCATTTCTTTGTCGTGATCGAGCGATTGTTCCATGAGCGATCCGATTCCTCAGAGAGAAGACCCTCTCAGTTATCACGAGTTCGCCATGAGTTCGTCACGGCTGTAAAGACGCGACCGCTAAGCTATTCCGCATACCTGCTGCCGAATATCAGATGCTCTGGCGGCGCGGCGGCGCGGCCTGCAGACGCCACATTTCTGACGTAACCGTATTGGCAGTCAGCACCACCGTCCACCGGACTAAAGCTGTACAGGCTGGCAGAGCCTGTCGCTCGCGAGCTGAGACACTCCTGAGACACTCATGAGACACATTCCACCGGACTAAAGCTGTACAGGCTGGCAGAGCCTGTCGCGAGCTGAGACACTCCTGAGACACTCCTGAGACACATTCCTCAGCTGGGTCACGAGGCTTGTCTCATGCCTCTGTCCCAGCCAACATAAAAGTCAACGACGATAAATACAGGCGTGCGATCTAAGAATGTGTACCCAAACGATTAAGGTGTTCAAAAGAAACCATTATCTCGTCATAATATCTCATACATTTCATTTATAATGGATTAGTCGTATTTCTCATCCTCTGTTGTCAATAGCCATTTCAGAAGCATGTGATGATCATAGGCGTAAACACCTTCCGAAAGTAGGTGGGGACGGAGGCACTTTGAAGTCGATTCTTTCCATGCAACGCCGATAGGCGTAATGTTAAAATCTGGAAATGTTACTGGGGACTGATCCCCAGTGGCCCCAGTGGTGGTTACGCGCCTGGTGATGATGTGCTATACATTTTAACATTTCTTATCTCGCCATGAAGGCGACTATCGCGTTCACCGCATACGAAAGGAATGCTCACCGTACCAAATACAAGTCGGCTGCTGATGATGTCATATTGCTGGCATTGCGTTACCTCACTGCCACCAAACGTCGTGTCTGTATTTTTGTCCCAAAACCGCTCCGCCCACGATATAGATGACAACGTCCTGCTCTATATAGGAATAGTCCCCCGGCCAGCGTATCGCCCGCGCGTATAAACAGCTGTCACTGTGTGAACCGGACCTATATCGGCTGCTGTCCGAACTGGCACTGCACTGTCCGTCATAGACGGGATAGTGTTCACATCCTCCTTGGCTGGTGTCACATTCAAATTTGCACAGCCGGCGGCTATGTGCTGCAGTGTTCTGCGTGACAGCCGGCGGCTATGTGTTGCAGTGTTCTGCGTGACAGCCGGCGGCTATGTGCTGCAGTGTTCTGCGTGACAGCCGGCGGCTATGTGCTGCAGTGTTCTGCGTGACAGCCGGCGGCTATGTGCTGCAGTGTTCTGCGTGACAGCCGGCGGCTATGTGCTGCAGTGTTCTGCGTGACAGCCGGCGGCTATGTGTTGCAGTGTTCTGCGTGACAGCCGGCGGCTATGTGCTGCAGTGTTCTGCGTGACAGCCGGCGGCTATGTGCTGCAGTGTTCTGCGTGACAGCCGGCGGCTATGTGCTGCAGTGTTCTGCGTGTTGGGCAGTCGTGTTGCCCGATCGCATATTCAGCTGGTTCTTATCGCAGACGCCGGATGTGGGAATTCAGCAGAGTACCGCAGAGTACCTACACACAGGCACATACCAGACAGGCACACAGTCACATACCACACAGGCCCACAGGCACATACCACACAGGCACACAGGCACATACCACACATACCACACAGGCACATACCACACAGACACATAGGCGCATACCACACAGGCACACAGGCACATACCGCACAGGCACACATGCACATACCACACAGACACACAGGCACATACCAAACAGGCACACAGGCACATACCACACAGGCACACATGCACATACCACACAGACACACAGGCACATACCAAACAGGCACACAGGCACATACCACACAGGCACACATGCACATACCACACAGACACACAGGCACATGCCAAACAGGCACACAGGCACATACCACACAGGCACACAGGCACATATCACACAGGCACACAGGCACATACCACACAGGGACATAGGCGCATGCCACACAGGCACATACCACACAGGCACATACC
>JAXIVJ010018479.1:0-7500 GCA_036785665.1 Chirona hameri
ATCGGACGAGGAAAAAATCGTAATGAATAAATATAAATAAAAAAGACATCTTTCTCGACCTGTTTTGCATCCGAAATGCAGTGGTGAAGTTTATTTGTTCGTAACTGGTAAACAAAAAACGAAACAATATGTCATGAGTTACGCATACTTTAGGAGCCATAAGTTTGCCAGAAATAGTGATATTATTTCGAAATTTTGATTGTTAATTGCCCATATGTGATTTTACAATGTATATTCCGTTGTTAAATATATTTTACAATTTTGATTTTGTGGGCATTTTTAGTCAGAATATGTTGTGTTTGTTTGCTTTTTTAATTGTCATTTGATATCTTTTCACGTTTCCTTCTTGCATTTTGCGATAAAAAAATCTGGACTTTGTACGATAGGTTCAAGTTTAGCTGATTTTCTCGTCAAATTCGTGTGTAGTGACGTCACTAAATTCCCTATATCTCAACAAATTGTCCACAAATTTGTGTAATATTTGCATAAACGACGTCCAACGTATGTAGATGAAGGTGCTTACAATTGCACGTTGATTGCCCTATTAGTTTTCAAGCAATTTTGAAGGTTTGTCAGGGGGCGTTATTTGGCCCCCAGTCAATGTTGGGTTAATGACATTCATACAGTAAAAGACGGTATTTTGACTCTCGTCCTCTTTTCCCAGTTCACATTAGAGTTTCGCAAGCTTTCTCCCCCGGTTCCAGGGTAGAGCACCGGTTCAGTATTGGGGATCTTGGCCGTGGCATCCAAGGTCAGTTTCGACTGTGTGTATAAAAAGGAGCGCAGCCTGGAAAGAGGCACCAGTTTCCTGATACATTCCGCCCGTGATCACCAGACTCTCCTCATCCCAGCCATGAAGCTGGTAAGTGGCACCAGGCATAGGTCAGGGTTGGTACAGCAGAGCCGCTGTGTGGCAAAAATTGGCATGTATTTGGTGTTCTTGTAGTTTCGCTTAAAGTATGCTTTGTTGGAAGCAATGGAATAACTAGGGTCACTTGACTACACTTGGTTTACGAGCGTAACTGAGCCATACCTACAAGCTGGCTGAATGTCATTGTACCTGTCTGTTACATCCACAGATCATCCTGTTCGCCGTCGTGGCCGCGGTCGCCGCCGCCCCTCAGGACAAGCCTCTGGTCCAGATTCTCAGCCAGTCGTTTGACCAGGACGACCAGGGCAACTACCAGTACGCCTACGAGCTCGACAACGGACAGCAGGTGGGATAATCACTGCATTTCAGCACATCGAAAGCAGCATAGTCCTACACGTGAATTGCTGCTTAGCTCCACAACGCGACAGTTCGTGTTTTTTTTTTCTTTCCGCCATCAAGTATGTAGGTATTATTTGAAACACAGCAAAACCTTAGCATAAGACAAGAGTCATGGTAAAGATACTCGCCAAATTTACTATTCCGCGTGTACCAAAAAAAACACGTAAATCGTCAGGATGAAAATGAATAGTGTTGCATGCAGGAAAAACCGTTGGTCAAACTTCTACGTCTCCTAAAGGGTCATCTCGATTAATATACATAGAGCGCAAGATGTTATCAAACTTTGCTTGAACCTCATCTGAAGTATTTTTGAAGTCGATATACCTGTTATTTGTACAAAATAAAGCAAAGTTTGATAAATGGTAGGGATTTGTACTTTTTATCAAATATCTTCAAAATAAACACAGTAAGAGAGCAACCAAAAGATATTATCTTAATACTATTTCATGTTTATATATTTGATTTCAGCCATTTCAAACACAAAAACAAAATTTCGTAGTGTTGTCAAAAATCCTATTTCCAATGTATCCGAAAGTGAATGATGTATTACAGCAATCTTTCTTCTCATTGTTTCCTTTCTCCGCCTCCTGTGACCACTGAAATCACAACAACATTTTCCCCTGTTTTATAAACTCTCAATTCCTAAGTAAAAGGATAATATATTAAAGCTATATATCTTCTAGTTATTTTACTTTTCGATAGGCGGTTACCCAAGATTTGGTCACTAAAAGTGTCTTCTCTCTCAATACCTGAAGGGCTCCCTCCCTTTAATAATGCCTACCTATTTGTCAATTGATTTTATCTTGAAGTGACATCAACTTATAACTTTTTCGGGAAAGATATTGATTTGAATATTTCGGAATAGAGAGTGACATGAATTATCCCGAGACTAAATAATATTCATACAACATACAGTGTAAAGATCGTGCATTGATGCAACCAGTGCGGGACATATTAATGGTCCAATGACTAAACACCTCCCCCTGACAATGGCGGCGTCATTGCATGATTCAAGCTTGAAATGTTTACTCTTGAACTGCCAAGGGTCTAGTGTACATGTTCTGCTTGTCAAGCCGAGCCACATCCAGCTTGTGGCTGGATGTGGCTCGGCTCGAGTTTCTTCATCAAAATAACAACATCGTTTTCGCGTTACAGGTTGCCGCGGCCGGCAAGTCGCTGCCTGGCGCCGAGCCTGAGACGGGATCCATCGACGTCCAGGGCTCCTACAGCTTCGTTGCCGACGACGGCACCACCTACTCGGTGTCGTACCAGGCCAACGAGGCCGGCTTCCAACCCCAGGCTGACTTCCTGCCGGTGGCACCTGCCCAGATTCCCGAGTATGCGCAGCTGCGCCAGGAGCACCCGGAGCTCTTCTGGGCCGAGACCCAGTAATAAACTTGTCCTGCGTTTGTCTCATTGTTGATAAATAGGAATTGTCCCAGCTACTCTGTGATGTCGCTCCATCCATGTTCATCTTTTCTGTGTTCGCAACATAATAAAAGGTGCAAACAACAAACATCATTCCAATATATACGGAATCTATCACAAGTTCATAGAGAAATATAGGTTACTGATGCAACTGAAACCACTACTAATATGTACATGACCGGATTATAAAATACCACGTTACCGCAAGTCAGCAACAATTTTGCCAAGAGATGTTTTCTGGAAATTATCGAAACATATCAGTAAAAGTTCGACATATTGACCTGGCCTAAAAGTTGAATGACATGATTTCGGTAGAGCTTGTCACGACCTATCGAACGCCGTTTGTCCCTGCCACTACGCTGCTTGATTTTCGAGATCTTTAAAGGGAATGTTTCACCTTTGTATTGGTTTTGAACTGAGATAATCATTATCTATTGCCTTTATGGAAATCTCTATATTTCTAAGGTAATTTTTCCCAAAACTTAACTGTTTTTAAGCTATTTAATTTACCATTTGCAAAATGCACCCATGCTGGTGCAGCCTCTGATTGGCTGGAAGACACCTTGTCGTCCAATTCCACTTTTTTAGCCAAGCTGCGGTGGTCTATAGCTCAATAATGACGTCATTACCCAAATTTAAAAAGTAATTAGTATCAAGTTAAGTGACTTTTTTAGGGATAATTAAATATCACCATCGTTTTTAGCTGCACTTTCTTCATATTTTGTATTACAAACAGCGTATATTTGACAACTTTCAGAAAGTTGAAACACTCCTTTTAATACGCGCAGTTGAGGGCGGGGGCACTTTTGTGCCCCCCTCCCCCCCCCCCCCCCACAAGTTTTGTCGTGAATATTTCGAAAACGATGCGAAGCATTGCGATTTTTGTTGCGTGACATTAACGCCCATTCAATAGCGGATCATTTGACGTTAAAAAAATCGGCCGATCAATTTTTGAGTTATATGGTTTTTTAGTCCAAGATGGCGGCCAGCATCATTGTATTGTATTGAGAGGCAATCCCCGATGTACTCGAGGCTATTATAGTCTCACTTTGCTCGTACGCTTTGGTCGTGCACTTTGCTCGTACACGTACACTCTGTCCATAAGAGAGTACACGCAGACAGAAACACACACACACACATACACACACACACACACACACACACACAAACACACACACACACACACACACACGCACACGCACACGCACACACACACACACACACACACACACACACACACACACACACACACACACACACACACACACACACACACACACACACACACACACACACACACACACACACACACACACACACACACACACACAGATACATAGATACACACACTGAACAGACGCAACACGAGGTCTAAAAGGTTGGGTCACAATCCTACCGTGGTCACAAGTGATCACTCTCGGTCATGGCCCAGGTGGCTTCGTAAATGGCGGCCAAACGCAGGTGTTGTAAGCTGCGATAAATCCGCTGGTAATGAGTTATACTCGCGTGGAGCACGGCAGCAGAAACGCCGTCGGCCCATCTCTGTGTGGGACATCGGTATGTACAGACTGTTGTTCTGTCTTGTACTGCGGTCACGAGTCTCCGATATGGTGGTAAGGCCCCTGGCCAATGCCTCGGGCTCGCCCAGGCGGCGTACTTTGTGAACCAGACACAGTGTATGGTACTGTACCAGGTCGCAAGCACTAAGCCAGCCCAGACCCTCCAGCAGATCCGACACAGGATCATTTTTTTACGGCCGAAAATAATTTTTGCTGCATAGTTGATAACTTTTTGGACGCGAGCAAGGTTCTTCTGTGTACCATTACCATAGACAGATATACAGTATCGGATTTTCGAGAGAGCTAAGGCATTGACCACGGCGGAGACGACAGAAGGTGGCAGGTAGTTCCTCAGATGTGATAGACCGATGAGGATACCAAAGCAGCGCCTAATGACTGCGGATATATGCGCGTCCCAACTGAGGGTGGGATCAAAGATTATTCCGAGGTTCTTGGCTTCCGAAACGGGAAGAAGATTGTGATCGCGAAATTTTACGGTAAAACTGGGGGCATTTCGTATATTTTGAGGGCTTCCCAATAGCATCAGTTGAGTCTTGCCAGCATTGACTTTGAGCCCACTAGCTCGAAACCAAAAGTCCAGAGAAGCCAGGACTTCTTCCATCTTATTTATGACGTTTTTTAATTCCGATTTCGTACCACTAACCAAAATTTGTGTGTCATCAGCATACTGGACGACTACCGCGTCTTCGACAAACAGACTAAGGTCGTTAGCGAAGATGCAGTAAACTAGCGGGCCCAGAGCAGAGCCTTGAAAGACGCCGATGCTGTTGGGAAGCGGTGCATATTTTTTAATATTTCCCAAATTGTCAGTGAAGCTGACACTTTGGGTGTGATCTCGAAGCATCGTGTTCGGCAAATCGATATCTTCGGAACCAACTGTCGGATCGGAATGATTAAAACGCCATTCGGTAGACAATGTCAATGTTCATCCTCAAAAAAAAACTTGGGACACATTGCTGGTGATCTGTGACGTCACCAAGGTAAATTCCCAAATAGTGTGACATTTTGCCAGATTTGAACTTCGTGACCTCGTTTGACCTTGAAGATATTAACTGAAGGTAAAGCAAATTTAAACAATGTAGATAATCATATCACCTACCTACTCTGTAAGTTTCATCATTTTAGCTCTCTTACTTTTGGAGATCTTAGGGGGGCACAAACGTGCCCCCACTCAACTGCGTGTTAGTGGCATACCCCTCTCCACTGCGCATGTCAAAGGGCGTGTGTCTACTGACATTGGTTATTTGGGTTTTTGACACTGGTTTATAGAACAGTGTTTTCTGAATCGAATAATGCCTTTCATTTTTTCCTATTCACAATAGTTGCTAAGATATTCCAAAGACCCCCACGAACCCACCAGTAGCACAAAGTTATCGGGTAGACCCTAGATAATTTCTGCTACTAGAATTATTGTTAGTATCGATTAAACTAGTAGCATATCGTTAGCACCGGCCAATAGTATTTCGTCAAAACAGCTCGTGAGTGATGATAGCAGCAGGAGAACACAGCATCGACGGCCAATTTAATTTGCGACCGTTGGTTTAATCGTCTTCATTGTTCGGTATCGTTGTTCCAATTTATGAATACCAGTGATATCACTGCCAATCCTGACTGATGCGTTGACAAATTATCAAACAATACCAATAATTTGCAAACACCAACCCAAAACCAAAACAAGCGCAATTCCCACACGTATTGAATAGGATTAACGATCGGATTGTATTTTGTCTAAAGTGTGTCGTTCACACATCTTCTTCCCCCTAATTACCTTCGTTGTAGTGGTGATTGTTTTATCGTTATCAATACGAAAAATATGCAAAAACAATGTAATTGAAAATTAAAATAAAGGAGCTGCAGATGTGAATTGTATCGTATCCAAGCATTAACCTGGCATTGACTGTGGTCTCAGCAGAACGCCATTGACTGGGGGGAGTTAAACGCCCCCCCCCCCCCTCGTTATCTTCCGAACCAATGATCGCAGCGGGACGCCCAAGACGGCACTCGAAAGCTCTCAATGAGTAAAAACTGAAGCGTACTAAAAATTGTCAAAGTTAGGTAAAATGTCAAGTCACAAAAAGGTAAAAGTTCAAAATCACGAATTTTAGTTTATGGGGCATCCTTTCAATCCAAAGCCTTCCTTTACGACCATGATCACAAAAGATGCTTCCAAAGGTATGATATACATCTCCCAAGAGCTAAAGTGATATTGTTGGCCAAGGTCAAGGTCAATGACAGGTCACAAAAGGTCACTATGTACAAAAGATATATGAAATTCATGTGATACATGTTTTATGGAATAATTTACACGTAAAATTTGATTGTGATAGTTATTTTACCACGTGACTTCATTTAAGTGAAATCAATGTCAAGCTCACGTCAACGTCAGATCGGACGAGGAAAAAATCGTAATGAATAAATATATATAAAAAAGACATCTTTCTCGACCTGTTTGGCATCCGAAATGCAGTGGTGAAGTTTATTTGTTCGTAACTGGTAAAAAAAAAAAACAATATGTCATGAGTTACGCATACTTTAGGAGCCATAAGTTTGCCAGAAATAGTTTTATTATTTTGACATTTTGATTGTTAATTGCCCATATGTGATTTTACAATGTATATTCCGTTGTTAAATATATTTTACAATTTTGATTTTGTGGGCATTTTTAGTCAAAATATGTTGTTGTTTTTTTAAAATTTCATGTAATAACTTTTCACGTTTCCTTATTGCATTTTGCGAAAAAAATATGGACTTTGTACGATAGGTTCAAGTTTAACTGATCTTTTCGTGAAATTCGTGTATAGTGACGTCACTAAATTCCCTATATCTCAACAAATTGTCCACAAATTTTTGTAAATATTTGCATAAACGACGTCCAACGTATGTAGATGAAGGTGCTTACAATTGCACGTTGATTGCCCTATTAGTTTTTAAGCAATTTTGAAGGTTTGTCAGGGGGCGTTATTTGGCCCACAGTCAATGTTGGGTTAATGACATTCATACAGTAAAAGACGGTATTTTGACTCTCGTCCTCTTTTCCCAGTTCACATTAGAATTTCGCAAGCTTTCTCCCCCGGTTCCAGGGTAGAGCACCGGTTCAGTATTGGGGACCTTGGCCATGGCATCCAAGGTCAGTGTCGACTGTGTGTATAAAAAGGAGCGCAGCCTGGAAAGAGGCACCAGTTTCCTGATACATTCCGCCCGTGATCACCAGACTCTCCTCAT
>JAXIVJ010018479.1:12500-15000 GCA_036785665.1 Chirona hameri
CAGCATACTGGACGACTACCGCGTCTTCGACAAACAGACTAAGGTCGTTAGCGAAGATGCAGTAAACTAGCGGGCCCAGAGCAGAGCCTTGAAAGACGCCGATGCTGTTGGGAAGCGGTGCATATTTTTTAATATTTCCCAAATTGTCAGTGAAGCTGACACTTTGGGTGTGATCTCGAAGCATCGTGTTCGGCAAATCGATATCTTCGGAACCAACTGTCGGATCGGAATGATTAAAACGCCATTCGGTAGACAATGTCAATGTTCATCCTCAAAAAAAAACTTGGGACACATTGCTGGTGATCTGTGACGTCACCAAGGTAAATTCCCAAATAGTGTGACATTTTGCCAGATTTGAACTTCGTGACCTCGTTTGACCTTGAAGATATTAACTGAAGGTAAAGCAAATTTAAACAATGTAGAAAATCATATCACCTACCTACTCTGTAAGTTTCATCATTTTAGCTCTCTTACTTTTGGAGATCTTAGGGGGGCACAAACGTGCCCCCACTCAACTGCGTGTTAGTGCACCCCTCTCCACTGCGCATGTCAAAGGGCGTGTGTCTACTGACATTGGTTATTTGGGTTTTTGACACTGGTTTATAGAACAGTGTTTTCTGAATCGAATAATGCCTTTCATTTTTTCCTATTCACAATAGTTGCTAAGATATTCCAAAGACCCCCACGAACCCACCAGTAGCACAAAGTTATCGGGTAGACCCTAGATAATTTCTGCTACTAGAATTATTGTTAGTATCGATTAAACTAGTAGCATATCGTTAGCACCGGCCAATAGTATTTCGTCAAAACAGCTCGTGAGTGATGATAGCAGCAGGAGAACACAGCATCGACGGCCAATTTAATTTGCGACCGTTGGTTTAATCGTCTTCATTGTTCGGTATCGTTGTTCCAATTTATGAATACCAGTGATATCACTGCCAATCCTGACTGATGCGTTGACAAATTATCAAACAATACCAATAATTTGCAAACACCAACCCAAAACCAAAACAAGCGCAATTCCCACACGTATTGAATAGGATTAACGATCGGATTGTATTTTGTCTAAAGTGTGTCGTTCACACATCTTCTTCCCCCTAATTACCTTCGTTGTAGTGGTGATTGTTTTATCGTTATCAATACGAAAAATATGCAAAAACAATGTAATTGAAAATTAAAATAAAGGAGCTGCAGATGTGAATTGTATCGTATCCAAGCATTAACCTGGCATTGACTGTGGTCTCAGCAGAACGCCATTGACTGGGGGGAGTTAAACGCCCCCCCCCCCTCGTTATCTTCCGAACCAATGATCGCAGCGGGACGCCCAAGACGGCACTCGAAAGCTCTCAATGAGTAAAAACTGAAGCGTACTAAAAATTGTCAAAGTTAGGTAAAATGTCAAGTCACAAAAAGGTAAAAGTTCAAAATCACGAATTTTAGTTTATGGGGCATCCTTTCAATCCAAAGCCTTCCTTTACGACCATGATCACAAAAGATGCTTCCAAAGGTATGATATACATCTCCCAAGAGCTAAAGTGATATTGTTGGCCAAGGTCAAGGTCAATGACAGGTCACAAAAGGTCACTATGTACAAAAGATATATGAAATTCATGTGATACATGTTTTATGGAATAATTTACACGTAAAATTTGATTGTGATAGTTATTTTACCACGTGACTTCATTTAAGTGAAATCAATGTCAAGCTCACGTCAACGTCAGATCGGACGAGGAAAAAATCGTAATGAATAAATATATATAAAAAAGACATCTTTCTCGACCTGTTTGGCATCCGAAATGCAGTGGTGAAGTTTATTTGTTCGTAACTGGTAAAAAAAACAAACAATATGTCATGAGTTACGCATACTTTAGGAGCCATAAGTTTGCCAGAAATAGTTTTATTATTTTGACATTTTGATTGTTAATTGCCCATATGTGATTTTACAATGTATATTCCGTTGTTAAATATATTTTACAATTTTGATTTTGTGGGCATTTTTAGTCAAAATATGTTGTTGTTTTTTTAAAATTTCATGTAATAACTTTTCACGTTTCCTTATTGCATTTTGCGAAAAAAATATGGACTTTGTACGATAGGTTCAAGTTTAACTGATCTTTTCGTGAAATTCGTGTATAGTGACGTCACTAAATTCCCTATATCTCAACAAATTGTCCACAAATTTTTGTAAATATTTGCATAAACGACGTCCAACGTATGTAGATGAAGGTGCTTACAATTGCACGTTGATTGCCCTATTAGTTTTTAAGCAATTTTGAAGGTTTGTCAGGGGGCGTTATTTGGCCCACAGTCAATGTTGGGTTAATGACATTCATACAGTAAAAGACGGTATTTTGACTCTCGTCCTCTTTTCCCAGTTCACATTAGAATTTCGCAAGCTTTCTCCCCCGGTTCCAGGGTAGAGCACCGGTTCAGTATTGGGGACCTTGGCCATGGCATCCAAGGTCAGTGTCGACTGTGTGTATAAAAAGGAGCGCAGCCT
>JAXIVJ010018479.1:20000-23098 GCA_036785665.1 Chirona hameri
CCATTCGGTAGACAATGTCAATGTTCATCCTCAAAAAAAAACTTGGGACACATTGCTGGTGATCTGTGACGTCACCAAGGTAAATTCCCAAATATTGTGACATTTTGCCAGATTTGAACTTCGTGACCTCGTTTGACCTTGAAGATATTAACTGAAGGTAAAGCAAATTTAAACAATGTAGATAATCATATCACCTACCTACTCTGTAAGTTTCATCATTTTAGCTCTCTTACTTTTGGAGATCTTAGGGGGGCACAAACGTGCCCCCTCTCAACTGCGTGTTAGTGGCATACCACTCTCCACTGCGCATGTCAAAGGGCGTATGTCTACTGACATTGGTTATTTGGGTTTTTGACACTGGTTTATAGAACAGTATTTTCTGAATCGAACAATGCCTTTCATTTTTTCCTATTCACAATAGTTGCTAAGATATTCCAAAGACCCCCACGAACCCACCAGTAGCACAAAGTTATCGGGTAGACCCTAGATAATTTCTGCTACTAGAATTATTGTTAGTATCGATTAAACTAGTAGCATATCGTTAGCACCGGCCAATAGTATTTCATCAAAACAGCTCGTGAGTGATGATAGCAGCAGGAGAACACAGCATCGACGGCCAATTTAATTTGCGACCGTTGGTTTAATCGTCTTCATTGTTCGGTATCGTTGTTCCAATTTATGAATACCAGTGATGTCACTGCCAATCCTGACTGATGCGTTGACAAATTATCAAACAATACCAATAATTTGTAAACACCAACCCAAAACCAAAACAAGCGCAATTCCCACACGTATTGAATAGGATTAACGATCGGATTGTATTTTGTCTAAAGTGTGTCGTTCACACATCTTCTTCCCCCTAATTACCTTCGTTGTAGTGTTGATTGTTTTATCGATATCAATACGAAAAATATGCAAAAACAATGTAATTGAAAATTAAACTAAAGGAGCTGCAGATGTGAATTGCATCGTATCCAAGCATTAACCTGGCATTGACTGTGGTCTCAGCAGAACGCCATTGACTGGGGGGGGGAGTTAAACGCCCCCCCTCGTTATCTTCCGAACCAATGATCGCAGTGGGACGCCCAAGACGGCACTCGAAAGCTCTCAATGAGTTAAATCTGAAGCGTACTAAAAATTGTCAAAGTTAGGTCAAATGTCAAGTCACAAAAAAGGTAAAAGTTCAAAATCACGTATTTTAGTTTATGGGGCATACTTTCAATCCAAAGCCTTCCTTTACGACCATGATCACAAAAGGTGCTTCCAAAGGTATGATACACATCTCCCAAGAGCTAAAGTGATATTGTTGGCCAAGGTCAAGGTCAATGTCAGGTCACAAAAGGTCACTATGTACAAAAGATATATGAAATTCATGTGATACATGTTTTATGGAATAATTTACACGTAAAATTTGATTGTGATAGTTATTTTACCACGTGACTTCATTTAAGTGAAATCAAAGTCAAGCTCACGTCAAGGTCAGATCGGACGAGGAAAAAATCGTAATGAATAAATATAAATAAAAAAGACATCTTTCTCGACCTGTTTTGCATCCGAAATGCAGTGGTGAAGTTTATTTGTTCGTAACTGGTAAACAAAAAACGAAACAATATGTCATGAGTTACGCATACTTTAGGAGCCATAAGTTTGCCAGAAATAGTGATATTATTTCGAAATTTTGATTGTTAATTGCCCATATGTGATTTTACAATGTATATTCCGTTGTTAAATATATTTTACAATTTTGATTTTGTGGGCATTTTTAGTCAGAATATGTTGTGTTTGTTTGCTTTTTTAATTGTCATTTGATATCTTTTCACGTTTCCTTCTTGCATTTTGCGATAAAAAAATCTGGACTTTGTACGATAGGTTCAAGTTTAGCTGATTTTCTCGTCAAATTCGTGTGTAGTGACGTCACTAAATTCCCTATATCTCAACAAATTGTCCACAAATTTGTGTAATATTTGCATAAACGACGTCCAACGTATGTAGATGAAGGTGCTTACAATTGCACGTTGATTGCCCTATTAGTTTTCAAGCAATTTTGAAGGTTTGTCAGGGGGCGTTATTTGGCCCCCAGTCAATGTTGGGTTAATGACATTCATACAGTAAAAGACGGTATTTTGACTCTCGTCCTCTTTTCCCAGTTCACATTAGAGTTTCGCAAGCTTTCTCCCCCGGTTCCAGGGTAGAGCACCGGTTCAGTATTGGGGATCTTGGCCGTGGCATCCAAGGTCAGTTTCGACTGTGTGTATAAAAAGGAGCGCAGCCTGGAAAGAGGCACCAGTTTCCTGATACATTCCGCCCGTGATCACCAGACTCTCCTCATCCCAGCCATGAAGCTGGTAAGTGGCACCAGGCATAGGTCAGGGTTGGTACAGCAGAGCCGCTGTGTGGCAAAAATTGGCATGTATTTGGTGTTCTTGTAGTTTCGCTTAAAGTATGCTTTGTTGGAAGCAATGGAATAACTAGGGTCACTTGACTACACTTGGTTTACGAGCGTAACTGAGCCATACCTACAAGCTGGCTGAATGTCATTGTACCTGTCTGTTACATCCACAGATCATCCTGTTCGCCGTCGTGGCCGCGGCCGCCGCCGCCCCTCAGGACAAGCCTCTGGTCCAGATTCTCAGCCAGTCGTTTGACCAGGACGACCAGGGCAACTACCAGCACGCCTACGAGCTCGACAACGGACAGCAGGTGGGATAATCACTGCACTTCAGCACATCGAAAGCACCATAGTCCTACACGTGAATTGCTGCTTAGCTCCACAACGCGACAGTTCGTGTTTTTTTTTACTTTCCGCCATCAAGTATGTAGGTATTATTTGAAACACAGCAAAACCTTAGCATAAGAAAAGAGTCATGGTAAAGATACTCGCCAAATTTACTATTCCGCGTGTACCCAAAAAAAACGTAAATCGTCAGGATGAAAATGAATAGTGTTGCATGCAGGAAAAACCGTAGGTCAAACTTCTACGTCTCCTAAAGGGTCATCTCGATTAATATACATAGAGCGCAAGATGTTATCAAACTTTGCTTGAACCTCATCTGAAGTATTTTTGAAGTCGATATACCTGTTATTTGTACAAAATAAAG
>JAXIVJ010018480.1:5000-23093 GCA_036785665.1 Chirona hameri
CGTCAGTCCACCGTCATCAGTCCACCATCAGTCCACCATCATTCCACTGTCAGTCCACCATCAGTCCACAATCAGTACACCATCAGTCCACAATCCAGTACACCATCAGTCCACCATCACCGTCAGTCCGCCATCAGTCCACCGTCAGTCCACCGTCAGTCCGCCGGCAGTCCACCATCAATCCACCGTCAGTCCACCATCACCATCAGTCCACCATCAGTCCACCATCAGTCCACCATCAGTCCACCATCACCAGCAGTCCACCGTCAGTCCACCGTCAGTCCACCGTCAGTCCACCCATCCACCATCAGTCCACCATCAGTCCGCCATCACCAGCAGTCCACCGTCAGTCCACAGTCAGTCCACCATCACCATCAGTCCACCATCACAGTCAACCATCACCTTCAGTCCACCGTCAGTCCACCATCACCGTCAGTCCACCATCACCGTCAGTCCACCATCACCGTCAGTTCACTATCACCATTAATCCACCATCAGTCCACCATCAGTCCACTATCAGTCCACCGTCAGTCCACAGTCAGTCCACCGCCAGTCCACCATCAGTCCACCATCAGCCCACCGTCAGTCCACCATCAGTCCACCATCAGTCCACCGTCAGTTCACCGTCAGTCCACCATCACCGTCAGTACACCATCACCGTCAGTACACCATCACCATCAATCCACCATCAGTCCACCATCAGTCCACCGTCAGTCCACCATCGCCATCAGCCCACCATCAATCCACCATCACCATCAGTCCACCGTCAGTTCACCATCACCATCAGTCCACCATCAGTCCACCATCACCGTCAGTACACCATCAGTCCACCATCACCATCAGTCCACCATCGGTTCACCATCAGTCCGATATCAGTCCAACACCAGCCCACCATCAGTCCACCATCAGTCCACCATCAGTCCACCGTCAGTCCACCGTCAGTCCACCATCACCATCAGTCCACCGTCAGTTCACCATCAGTCCACCATCAGTCCACCATCAGTCCACCATCACCATCAGTCCACCATCAGTTCACCATCAGTCCACCATCACCGTCAGTCCACCATCAGTTCACCATCACCATCAGTCCACCATCAGTCCACCATCAGTCCAACACCAGCCCACCATCAGTCCACCATCACCATCAGTCCACCATCAGTCCACCACCAGTCCACCATCAGTCCACCATCACCATCAGTCCACCATCAGTCCACCATCACCGTCAGTCTACCATCAGTCCACCATCAGTCCACCATCACCGTCAGTCTACCATCAGTCCACCACCAGTCCACCATCAGTCCACCATCAGTCCACCGTCAGTCTGATGTCATTCTGTCGTCTGTATGATGTCAGTCCGTCAGTCTGATCAGTCCACCGTCAGTCCACCAGTCCACCATCAGTCCACCGTCAGTCCACCATCAGTCCACCATCACCATCAATCCACCATCATTCCATCAGTCCACCGTCAGTCCACCATCCGCCCACCATCAGTCCACCATCAGTCCACCATCAGTCCACCATCAGTCCACCATCAGTCCACCATCACCGTCAGTCCACCATCAGTCCACCATCACCATCAGTCAACCATCAGTCCACCGCCAGTCCACCATCAGTCCACCGTCAGTCCACCATCAGTCCACCCTCAGTCCACCCTCAGTCCACCATCAGTCCACCATCAGTGGACGGCGGACCATCAGTGCGCGTTGCCATCATCACAGCCGGCAGTCCGCGGCAGTGGCGGCGCGTGCCGGCCGGATCGCCCCAGGGCTGCTGCGCCCCTCGTCGGCTTCGACGCCGGCAGCGATCGATAGGAGCAGGCAGGCGGCCGACGGCCCGGCAGCGCCGGCAGAGGGACGGGGTGGGTGTCACGCTCCGTATATCGGTCCCGGCCCGGTCCCGAATGCCACGTCTTATCCGGTTTGTCTTGCATGTCGCGGGAATGCCTTTCCTGTGATGGTATGCATGTAACTTCTGGACGTTTGTGCTTCCTGTCGTTCCTGTTCCGTTTCTGTTCCGTTTCCGTTCCGTTCCGTTTCCGTTTTGGTTCCATTATCGTTCCGTTATCGTTCCGTTATCGTTCCGTTATCGTTCCGTTGTCGTTCCGTTATCGTTCCGTTATCGTTCCGTTATCGTTCCGTTATCGTTCCGTTATCGTTCCGTTATCGTTCCGTTATCGTTCCGTTATCGTTCCGTTATCGTTCCGTTATCGCTCCGTTATCGCTCCGTTATCGTTCCGTTATCGTTCCGTTATCGTTCCGTTATCGTTCCGTTATCGTTCCGTTATCGTTCCGTTATCGTTCCGTTATCGTTCCGTTATCGTTCCGCTATCGTTCCGTTATCGTTCCGTTATCGTTTCGTTATCGTTTCGTTATCGTTTCGTTATCGTTTCGTTATCGTTTCGTTATCGTTTCGTTATCGTTTCGTTATCGTTTCGTTATCGTTCCGTTATCGTTCCCGTCCCGTCCCGTCCCATCTCATCCCGTCCACATCCCGTCCCCATTCCGTCCCTATCACGTCCCCATCCCGTCCACATCCTGTCCCCATCCTGTCCTGTCCTGTCCTGTCCTGTCCTGTCCTGTCCTGTCCTGTCCTGTCCTGTCCTGTCCTATCTGTCCTGTCCCCGCCGCGCGCGCCGCCTGCCGCCGGCCACCTGAGTTTCGGAGACGAATGCCTGTTCCGCTTGGCGCCTGCCCGACTCTGATGCCGATACACCGCCGCACCTTGGTGTCTGCCGACGTCCGCCGAACGCCGCACACTGACATATGAGCTTGCTCTTCCTCTGACCTCTCACGCACTAAGGCGCGTCCCTCGCCCCGTGAGCTGGGCTAGCGGAAGCGCTTCTGCAGGTCTTTATACTGAAGCAACAATGCTTGACAGTTTGGAGAAACATTGGAGTGAGTCTTTCCTTTTCGTGGATGGGATAATAAAGCGTAAGTCAGCTGTGTTTGTCTGGGCCGTGATGCGCGTTTCGTGGTGGTCAGGTGTCTGAGCTAGGCAAAGGCGGTGATTGATTAGGGCGCGCCGTCTGCGTACGCGACTGACTCCTACGCCCGACTGCGTGCCACCTTGTCGCGCTGTCGCCTCGTGCCGTCTTTGTGAGAGACAAAGAGGCGCGAGGCGAGGTCGACTGCGTCGCCTCGCGGGCCGCGCCCGGCCCTGAGATCAACGGCAGCAACGAGCCGATTGGCGGCCGTCGAGACGCAAAAACCGGTAACCTCGTTCTCGATCGTCCAACCTTCCGCGTCCCGGGCACCACTCTCTCACATAGCCGAGGCCTTTCAGCCGGTTTTTGTTTGTTTCTTGTGCTCGTGCATGATGAACAGGCGGCGTTTTTTCTGGCCGTGACCTGACTGGCTCGATCGGCTGACGGCTTTTTCGGCGTTTTTTGTTGTTGTATATTCCACCTGGTCGTTGGACTTGGGCGTGTTTGCCCTCGCGCGATTTTCTGCACTTCAGTATCGAAAACTGCGCCACAGTCGAAGAGTGGCTGTTGGTATTCTTTGGTGTTTGAATCGACCAGGAGCTGACCAAACGAAGGAAGCGTTGCAAAAGTTTAAGTGTCTCATTGACATATGCGTTTCTAAACGAAAACGGTCGGAGAGGTACTCATAATTGACGTCTAGAAAGCCCCCCCCCCCACTTTGTCGCGACTTAGGAGCGACTCCTGCGCGTGGCGCCAATCCTTCTCTTATTGATTGCGGTCTTCGGGGAGTCGTCTGGTGCCCTGGGTGACAGAGCTGCCCCTTGGAGGGGTACTTCACGCACTGTCGAGCGGCCTCACGAGCAGCGGCGTCGTCGGTGGCCGGCGGGCGGCGTCCCTTTCCACTCCCTTGCCGCTCATTGTCACGGCACGGCGGCACGTGCCACGAGCGGCGATAGTGGCGCGCTGGAGATGAGCAGACGCGCGCCACTGAACAGCACTGCGCGCCTGCCGCACCGGACCGGGCTGGTCCGCACGGCTAGTTGGTCCGGCTGGCCCGCTCAGCAGCCGTAGTCTTTCGGTGCACAGCATCACCCGCCCCTTCCCCCGACCTCGCCCGCGCCCACGCACCCACTCTCCACCCCCTGCCTCGGCCCTGCATAGCCCCCTACAATGGGCTGCTGCAAGCAACTCATAGGCTCTTGTCTTCGTAGACTACCCGACCAAGAAGACCGGTCGCCCCGTACAGTACAAAACAACAGCACCGCTGCTATCCGTTAGCTAGTCATTCACGCTTCCTTCCGCTGGAGTTTGGGGATCGTCCCGGGCGGGGATTTATCCATGTGCACTCGGGGCCTCAGCTCACTCGGGGCACTCGGGGCCACAGCCTCAGCTCGCGTGGAACGGCTTGTGCCATCGTTCCGGTAAGGCCAGTTCCCTTGATTGTGCCTCCGGCGGTGCGGCTGCGGTGCTGCGCTGCTAGTTTCCGGAGCGGACGCCGTGACTGGACAGAGACGCGGGCCTGTGGCGGCCCGGCGCTGCACTGGCCGGTCCCACGCTCTGCAGGTTAGTCACGCGCCCACTCAGACGGCGGCAGGCGGCTGGCCGCGTCATTAAAGGGGTATTGCCACCTCCGGAAGATTTCTAAAAAGCAACTTAAATTAATGGTGGGGATCAACAATTGTGTATGCTCAAGCTCAAACTTGCTCATGCAGCACCTAAAGCAGGGTATCGACATGTTGTATTTATTTCTGACTCCAAAACGTTGGTCCCAGCTGTGCTCAGTACTAGATTCATGATGGCCGCTCTCATCCAGTGTGGCTGTGAAATTGGCGCCCGCCCAAAGCCGAAGCGTCCGAATTCGCCGAGACTTGACATTGAACAGTCTATCTGTGTTATAAGGTATTGGTCACAAATCTCATACGGCGATCCATAGCCATGCTTGCTGTTTTATTCATGTTTTAGTATGAAAGAGGCTATGGTTGTTGAAAATATAATTAACTGTATACGCATTTTAATTTTAAAGTGCACCGACGGAATGGTGATGTTGAGTTTGCAACATTCAAAAGCAAATCATAGTCCGCAAAGAAGTGATTCTAAATAGTGACTCCAATTTTACGAATGTGTGCCAATCATGAGTGGTGCAAATTTATTTTTGTATCTAATGGGAGAGTTTCGGCAACCAAATTTTGCAGGTGAAATCGGACATGTTTAATCTACCGATACACACCAAAAACTCCATATTGGCCTGCGAGGTGGCATATTGGCCCTTTAACCCGGCCCGGTTAGCCGCGTGGGTGGACTGACCGCGCAGGCTGCAGATGAGGTGGTGATTGTAGGCTGCAGATGAGGTGGTGTCTGCAGAGGAGGTGGTGTCTGCAGGCTGCAGATGAGGTGGTGACTGCAGGCTGCAGAGGAGGTGGTGACTGCAGGCTGCAGAGGAGGTGGTGACTGCAGGCTGCAGATGAGGTGGTGACTGCAGGCTGCAGAGGAGGTGGTGACTGCAGGCTGCAGAGGAGGTGGTGACTGCAGGCTGCAGAGGAGGTGGTGACTGCAGGCTGCAGAGGAGGTGGTGTCTGCAGGCCGCCGAGGAGGTGGTGTCTGCAGGCTGCAGAGGAGGTGGTGACTGCAGGCTGCAGAGGAGGTGGTGACTGCAGACTGCAGAGGAGGTGGTGACTGCAGGCTGCAGAGGAGGTGGTGACTGCAGGCTGCAGAGGAGGTGGTGACTGCAGACTGCAGAGGAGGTGGTGACTGCAGGCTGCAGAGGAGGTGGTGTCTGCAGGCTGCAGAGGAGGTGGTGACTGCAGGCTGCAGAGGAGGTGGTGACTGCAGGCTGCAGAGGAGGTGGTGACTGCAGGCTGCCGAGGAGGTGGTGACTGCAGGCTGCAGAGGAGGTGGTGTCTGCAGGCTGCAGAGGAGGTGGTGACTGCAGGCTGCAGAGGAGGTGGTGACTGCAGGCTGCAGATGAGGTGGTGATTGTAGGCTGCAGAGGAGGTGGTGACTGCAGGCTGCAGAGGAGGTGGTGACTGCAGGCTGCAGAGGAGGTGGTGTCTGCAGAGGAGGTGGTGACTGCAGAGGAGGTGGTGACTGCAGAAGAGGTGGTGACTGCAGAGGAGGTGGTGACTGCAGGCTGCAGAGGAGGTGGTGACTGCAGGCTGCAGAGGAGGTGGTGACTGCAGGCTGCAGAGGAGGTGGTGATTGCAGGCTGCAGAGGAGGTGGTGTCTGCAGGCTGCAGAGGAGGTGGTGACTGCAGGCTGCAGAGGAGGTGGTGACTGCAGGGTGCAGAGGAGGTGGTGATTGCAGGCTGCAGAGGAGGTGGTGGCTGCAGAGGAGGTGGTGACTGCAGGCTGCAGAGGAGGTGGTGACTGCAGGCTGCAGAGGAGGTGGTGATTGCAGGCTGCAGAGGAGGTGGTGGCTGCAGAGGAGGTGGTGACTGCAGGCTGCAGAGGAGGTGGTGACTGCAGGCTGCAGAGGAGGTGGTGACTGCAGGCTGCAGAGGAAGTGGTGACTGCAGGCTGCAGAGGAGGTGGTGACTGCAGGCTGCAGAGGAGGTGGTGACTGCAGGCTGCAGAGGAGGTGGCGACTGCAGGCTGCAGAGGAGGTGGTGACTGCAGGCTGCAGAGGAGGTGGTGACTGCAGGCTGCAGAGGATGTGGTGACTGCAGGCTGCAGAGGATGTGGTGGCTGCAGATGAGGTGGTGACTGCAGAGGAGGTGGCGATTGCAGGCTGCAGAGGAGGTGGTGTCTGCAGAGGAGGTGGTGACTGCAGGCTGCAGAGGAGGTGGTGACTGCAGGCTGCAGAGGAGGTGGTGTTTGCAGGCTGCAGAGGAGGTGGTGACTGCAGGCTGCAGAGGAGGTGGTGTCTGCAGGCTGCAGAGGAGGTGGTGTCTGCAGGCTGCCGAGGAGGTGGTGACTGCAGGCTGCAGAGGAGGTGGTGACTGCAGGCTACAGAGGAGGTGGTGTCTGCAGGCTGCAGAGGAGGTGGTGACTGCAGGCTGCAGAGGAGGTGGTGACTGCAGGCTACAGAGGAGGTGGTGACTGCAGGCTGCAGAGGAGGTGGTGACTGCAGAGGAGGTGGTGACTGCAGGCTACAGAGGAGGTGGTGTCTGTAGGCTGCAGAGGAGGTGGTGACTGCAGGCTGCAGAGGAGGTGGTGACTGCAGGCTGCAGAGGAGATGGTGACTGCAGGCTGCAGAGGAGTTGGTGACTGCAGGCTGCAGAGCAGGTGGTGACTGCAGGCTGCAGAGGAGGTAGTGACTGCAGGCTACATAGGAGGTGGTGCCTGCAGGCTGCAGAGGAGGTGGTGACTGCAGGCTGCAGAGGAGGTGGTGACTGCAGGCTGCCGAGGAGGTGGTGGCTGCAGAGGAGGTGGCGACTGCAGGCTGCAGAGCAGGTGGTGACTGCAGGCTGCAGAGGAGTTGGTGACTGCAGGCTGCAGAGGAGGTGGTGTCTGCAGGCTGCAGAGGAGATGGTGACTGCAGGCTGCAGAGGAGGTGGTGACTGCAGAGGAGGTGGTGTCTGCAGGCTGCAGAGGAGGTGGTGACTGCAGGCTGCAGAGCAGGTGGTGACTGCAGGCTGCAGAGGAGGTGGTGTCTGCAGGCTGCAGAGGAGGTGGTGACTGCAGGCTGCAGAGCAGGTGGTGACTGCAGGCTGCAGAGGTGGTGTCTGCAGGCTGCAGAGGAGGTGGTGACTGCAGAGGAGGTGGTGTCTGCAGGCTGCAGAGGAGGTGGTGACTGCAGGCTGCAGAGGAGGTGGTGATTGCAGGGCGGCGATGGGTGGATCACTGTGACACTGCTCTGCCGCTCTGCTGTGCTGCTCTGCTGTGTAGTTACGATATAATGCTGCTGGGGCGCGGGAGGTGCGCGGGTTTCACGAGCTCACGCAGGTATCTGTGAAGTGGAAACAAAGGGTTCCAAAGGCCAAGGGGCCAAAGGGTGGTCGGGATTTGCTAGCGCGAGGCGCTGATGTCGTCGATGACGTGGATGGCTCGATGACGCGGATGACGCCTTGTGATGACGCCGGTTCGGCGGTGGTCCCCGACCAGCCACAGACCTGGGGCATGGCGAGGTCACCTGCCGCTGACCCGGGGAATGGCGAGGTCACGGCGAGGTCACATGCCCGATCGGGCTGGGCCTGCAGAGATGAACAATCCGGGGAAACTCGTTCCACCATTGCGGTAACTTGGACTCGTTATGAACAAAGCGCTGTACGATAAAGAAGGTTTAAAGGGAGTGTGCCTACTGTTTTGGAATGTCAAAAAATATTTTGCATACGGTAAGTAGCTATTGGTTTGATTGTTGTATATGATGAAATTCACATCTGGAGCCCCTTTAGTTGAATTTTCACTTATATTGTTTGTTTGCTTATTTTTTGTTTCGATATCTATACAACGATCGCCACTATGGTGATGTTATGTAAAACGGCGCACATAAGACAATACAATTACGGTCACATCATGTAAGATAGAAAGACGAGTTTTGCACAGCACGTTCTTACCACTGTGAACTTTATTATGCGCAAGTTGCGTAGCTCTAAATTGATATCTTCTTCAAAAATGGCCATCGGCCATCATCGAAACGGCCATCATCGAAAAACATGATGGCCGTCCAGTTTCTGTTCGGCTGCTGCTATCAGCGTGCACGAGCTGTTTTGTTGAATTGCTATTGGCCGGCGCTAACAATATGCTAGCAGTTGAATCGATAGTTGCAGTGCTTCTAGTAGCGGAAGCCCTCTGGTGGAGTCTACCCGATAACTTTTTGCTCCCAGCAAGTTCCTGGAGTCTTTGGAATATCTCAGCAACTAGGGCGAATCTGGAGAAACGAAGTCATGGGTCAATTCAGAAAATTATGCTCTATAGACCAGTGTCAATAACCCCAAATAAGTGATGTGAGTAGGCACACTCCCTTTAAGAAAACTCTTACAAATTAACCGTAACGAGTCTCGTCATGTTTCCCGCTGTAGAAAGCTGCGGCCAGAGTCTCTGGTTAGCTTGTATCGAATTGGGTACTCGTCTTCTGTTCGTGTCGCACCAAGTCACGCACAAGCAGGGTTGCGCCCGATGACGCAATTGACTCAAGTTGTCACCATTTTGTACTTGACCCCTCACGGTTCGGGCAGGGTGCCAGCAGTGTCAAGCGCTGCCGGTAGGAGGTGCTATATTTATGTAGAAGGAGCAATTTATCGTCAAACCTTATCGGTTACTAATCTTGCACCTCTACTGATCCGATCCCGACCCCTTGCATTCCTTCCTATCAGTTGTGAGGGGCTGCCCACAAGACGGGAGTAACTTGAGTCAATTGCGCAATCGGACACAACCCTGCACAGAAGAGGACTGGTTTGCGGAGAACGGTTGCTCCACTCGCGCGTCGGGAGTGGCCCTTTGAGCCCGCCGTGCCCCAGTTCACGGGCCACCAGACAGGGCTGTCGACTCGGGCGGCCCCCCGGCTGTCGAGAAAATGAGCAGTTTGGCCTGCCGAACGGGAACCAGCTGTCGGTGTACCGACAGGCCGGCGGCTCGCAAAGGGCCGAGGCGGAGCGCACTGGGCAGCTTAATCAGCTGGAAATGGGCCGGTCGACGGGCTGTGACTGTAATGGCCGGCTGGGGCAGACAGCGCGTGGCCACTGGAGACGCCTCAGGGCCGGCCTCGCGCTGTGGGAGGGGCGTCTCCCAGGCCGGTGACGGGCTGTGGGGCACGGGTGAGGTCAGTCAGATTTTTGTGTCGAAACATTTGTTTGATGTCAGAACATTGGTTTCAGTGGAGAGGAGAGCGAACAGAACTGAAGCGTGGTGGAAAGCTACCAAAATGTATCGGAAAACTATGTGAATATAACTGCAAAACATTTTGTGGGAGTTTAACCCTCGCCCTATGGGGACCTTTTCTCACCTTCGCCCTACGGGAGGTCCTAAAAAGACCCCCTCCCTGTTAACTTCCAAACCAAGCAACATAGAGCAATGCGATAAGAACCAGCATGTTGCCTGTCATGAGAGGAATCTAATAGTATGCGATTTTTAGGTTTCAAGTCAACGGGTGACCTTCCAGGTCAAGTGAATGACCTAAGATCGACCACGTCCAAAAATAGCGATTGTACAGGGCGCATAGTATAACTTCCGAACGGAGAGAGATAGAGAGATACCCTAAAAAGTAGTGTGATGCCTGGCATAAGAAAAATCCAAAGGTATCCCATTTTGAGCATCTAGGTCAACTGGTGACCTTTGGGTCAGGTCAATGGCTTTTTTGGGTACTGACATGACCTTGACGAAAAGGTCATAGGTCACGATATAAAAGTCGTATACACTTCAAATTTTTATAGAAGACGTATAATTGCTGTAAACTCAGCTACTGAAAATTTCAGCAAGATGCGCCGCATGTGTAAAAAGTTATTCAAGAAAAACTTCAGGGGGTGGGGGTCGTTTTAGGACCCCCCGTAGGGCGAGGGTTAACCCGCGCACTGCAGGGGGTTGATTTCCGCCCCCGCCCTCCCCCCTCAGGTTTTTCGCGGATAGCGAAAAACGGCGGCGCGCAGCGCCGCAGGGTTTTGACACACCTGTTAGGACATCAATTGCGCACACTTTGAGAAAAGAATGACCTCGGGTCATCTCAGGTCAGGTCACCAGACCAGGTCAAGTGACCCCACCTCCAAACATGTTTGCAGTTGTGCCAAAGCCAGAGTTTCTCACCGATCAGGTTGAAACTTACAGGATGTCATGAGGGCATCAGTACTTACAATTCGTTTATCTCGAAATTGTGATATCGGTGACCTACGGTCAGGTCAATTTCGTAACCTCCCCATAATAAGTCAATGGGGAAATATACAAATGCTTCCTATTTCAAGGATATGCATGATATTAGTCCAATTACTTCTGGATAATGCTAGTATGGGATATGCTTGATGATCGAAGTGTAAGTTTTGTTCAGTGACCCCTATGGGGCCATTTGAGGTCATGCGAGGTCACCATCACTTCTTGTCAATAACTCCCGACATAATGAAGATAGAGAAGTAAAACAGACAGCAATGTGTTTGTCTCGTCGAGACACGTCTTCCCATATGCAACATACCCTACTTGGGTGACCACTTGACCTTGACCTAAGGCCAAATTTGTAAGTTGACTTAACAAGGTCACCATGTATATCATTTGAAGTGCCTTGACGAGGTAAACAATGGCGTAAACAGTTTTCCGTTATCGTTATTTAGTAAAAAGTTAATAGCGAAAGACAATTAAAAAAAAACATTTGATTCTTTTTTGACCTCGGAGCCTCAAATATTGACCTGAGATCAATTGTGAGGGCACTGTGTCGATTGAAAATTTAACTGGCTGGCGTTTGCTTTTTTCCGTTTGTTTCTACCTAGCAAAGTTTCCGAGATATATGGGAATTTCTGGAGCGATATCCTAAAACAGGACAAACTGGAAAATTTGAGCTTTGATGACCTCTGGTGACCTCAATTTTGACCTGACCTAAAACAATGATGAAATACTTTCGATAGAACTTGTATCAAGCTATCAAATGACATTTTCCGCTTGTCGCTACGTAGCGTAGTTTTCGAGATATCACGGGGGGGGCGGAAATCAACCCCCTGCAGTTCGTGTTCGGCGCAAAGCCCCTGGCAGTGCGCGGGTTAAGAAGCCGGCAGACTTACGTTACTATTACTAGGTAGGTATTTCGATACGGTACTGTCGATGCTATTATCCTACGTATTTTTCAAATTACATCACCATATTGCGATGTTTTGTATTTTGTAGGTTCGCTTTGCACCCCCATTTTCTGCACTAACAACTCCTGATAGTGCTAGCCAATCCAGGCACCGGGTGGTTCGCTTTTTCTGCGCAATAGATGTCGACAAAAAAATTGTGCCATACATTTGGCAGCACAAAGGATTTCCCTGTTATTAAAAAAAAGTAATATGACGCCACCAACCCAACTTTCCGCTTAAAACTAATACGATCTGCTTGCTCGTCACATGTCATCATATGTCGAATGTGTATTGTGTATATCGAAGAACCGGACATATCTGGTAGCAGCAACTTAATTAAAGGGTCCGCCCCTGTAGCTCAGTGGGAGAGCGCTGGACTTCAGACCTATCCCGGTAGTGTCAGCCCGGGTTCAAGTCGCTTCGGCGCTGGCGCTATTTGCTCCTGACTGGAGTGGCCTGCGGCCGGTGGCAGCGGTCGCACTCAAGGTCAGGTGACGTCAGTGAGCGGGGCGGACCGTGTCCAGGTATGTCGGGCACGTACAACTTTCGTCTCTAAATTCTGCCGGCCAACAGGAATTGCGCGATCGGGTGGTGAGGTCAGGACCTGCGCAATAAGCTCTGCTTAGCGCGGGTCCTGACCTCGGAAATCCATCCATACAAGACATTTGGAAAAAAAAGAAGAAAAAAAGGGACTTTCCCACCTTAACATTATATTTGAGTTGAGATAGCCATTTTGATGGTTTGGCATTGAAATTAAGTATGGTAGCAGTTAGAGCAACCACAATGATCTAATCAAAAAGATATTCGAGTTTGATTTTGACATCTGTAAAAAATAAGGCCCATGTGTATTTGAATAGGGCTTCTAAACCGACAGCGTCGTCTCTCTTTACCCAACTGGTAATGATAGTCGACTTGTTTTAAAGTCAGCCTTGGAATATTTTCGTCTTTCATTTCTCGATCCCCTGGTGGTTCGCAATCTAGAGGCTAGCACTATCAGCGGGAGTTGATGCAGCAGTTGGCCGCCAGGAACCGCTAGTGAGCCAGGGTGTTATGACGTCGTAAGCAAATGGTTCCAGTTAAATATTTAACGCTAAATATGTATTTATTTATGAATAAATAAATAAATACATATTTAGTGGTAACATTTGCTTGCGACGTCATAACACCATGGCTCACTAGCGGTTCCTGGCGGCCAACTGCTGCAACAACTCCAGCTGATAGTGCTAGCCAATCTAGACACCGGGTGGTTCGCTTTTTCTGCGCAATAGATGTCGACAAAAAATTGTGCCATACATTTGGCAGCACAAATAATTTCCCTGTTATGAAAAAGTCATATGACGCCACCAACCCAACTTTCCGCTTAAAACTAAAAGTTGAATATCTTCCAAGATAAACATTTGTTTCGGAAAAAAAGTGCACGAACATGTTCAGCTGACCTCGCCTGACATGTAGACATACAATTAAGTGTGATTCGACAACTTTCAAAAAGGTGGGACAGTTTAAAAAAAAAGGTTAAAGGGAATGTTTCACCTTTGTATTGGTTTTTAACTGAGATAGCCATTATCTTTGACCGTTATTGAAATGTCGAAAATACTAAGGTAATTTTCCCGAAAATGTAGCCGTTTTTAAGCAATTTAATTTCCCATTTGCAAAATGGGGTATTGCTAGTGCCAGCCAGTCAGTGCAGTAGATGTCAGCCAATCAGCGGCGGCACGCCGCTGATTGGCTGACAGCCACTGTCAGCCAATCCCACTTTGCCAGCAAATCAACGGCGGTCTATAGCTCAATAATGACGTCATCATCCCAAATTTAAAACCTTAATTTGTATAAAGTTAAGGGACTTTTCGAGAGAAAAAATATCACCATCGTTTTCAGCAGCACTTACTTCATATTTTTTACTACAACCAGCGTAAATTTGACAGCTTTCAGAAAGGTGAAACATTCCCTTTAAAGGGACTTTACATTCCCCTTAAAGTTCACCTTTAACATGGGGTTTTGGACTGAGATAGAGCAGATTTGTAGAGCAGATCTAAAAATGGTTTGTGGCGAAAGAATTACCTCTCTACGTTAAGTAATTTCGACACAGGACTAGTGGGCCCGATTTCAATCCCGCTGTTCCGGGCCACGATCGGGGAATGAACGCTCGCCGCCGCGCCGCCGGAGGCAGGTACACTCTCTGGCACGTAGTCTCTGGTCACGACGCCTCGTTAATATCCGCTCAGCCGCCCGGGCGGCGCGGCGGCCCCTTGTCAGCGACTGTACTTGGCGTCAGGCGGAGCGGGGCGGAGCCAGAACGCCAGCTGCTATCGTACGATTTCTCGTGAAATAGAAAGAGAAGCTTACTTCTTTCTCCACATATATCCATCAGTTGTCCAAACCAAAGTCATATTCATAGTTTTGAGCTCAAGATGCACCTAATGGTTGAACTTCAAGACAACTTTCAAGGTGACCTATTCCCTTTAACCCTATTCCTGTACGGCTTTGTTACGCTAAATCTGTCCGGGAGGGGCCGATTCGGCCCCCCTCCTGAGATCTCGGGTCCTATGAGAGCTACAATAACGAATAACGAAATTTGGTGGGTAGGAAGGACCCACAGGGAGCTCTCTTGTGTAATTTGCATGACCTTGGGTCAATATCTTCAAGGTCAAACGAGGTCAAATGTACCGAAATGTCCATGATATGATTTTGTGAATAGCTTTTTACCTATTAAAGATAGAACAATAATGTTGCCACAATCGTGTTTCTCTCGTCAAGACGCATCAAAATATATACAGTATAAGTAAATTACAAATATAATAGTTTGACCTGGTAAGGTCAATTGAAAATTTCACCTTAAGTCACGGTCATGGTCAAACTCAAGGTGGCAAAAGTAGATCATGTTGCATATTAGAAGACGCGTATTGACGAAACAAACACATTGGTACCAGTGTCAGCTCTCTATCTTTATCATGTCAAGAGTTATGCCAAAAATGTTCGTAACCGCGGATGACCTTGAGGTGACTGCGGAAATGGTGACTGGGCACTCTTTCCGGGTCGGCGCTACTTTACCATTCATTCCATCAAAAACAATTCGCAGCGACAAACATTCCGCTTGTCCCTGCGTTTGGTAGTTATTGAGATATTAGCGGAAGCGGAAATCAACCCTTCGTGGTTAGCACGAACTTCCGGCAGCTTTGGGGTTATAACTTTATCAGTTATCAAGCTATCGACTTGAATTTTGTTGTGTACATATACTGGTATCATATCTCGGGAACGTGCCAGGCATTTTTCGATTTGAAAAAATGGAAATTGTATATATATGTAAAGAAAAAAATGTATTTTTTTCAAACTTTCGAAATTTTAAAATCAAAATGTTGAAAATTCGCGATACCCATCTGAAAGCCCTTGTAATTGTCTACAATACCTCTTTTTGCTTGCATTTTGCAGAAAAAATACACCCTCTACGAGTGTTTAACCATGCAAACCTTTGGTATCAAAAACGCCCGAACACGCCTCCCCAAAAGTGCTCCTGGAGCCGCTTATGAGGCAGATTTTTTTCTAAAAAAGAAGTGCACCATCAGATGCGCAATGAAAAGATAGGAAAAGTCAGAAAGTTTGAAGACCTTAGCTTTAATAATGAATGTACAGGACACGAAAAACCTCCGGAGGGGGCCGATTCGCCCCCCCCCCCCCTGGCCAGGAATAGGGTTAACGCGGCGACACTCCGACCGACCGAGTTCAAAGTCCACCGGAGAGATAATGGTGTGACGAAATAGTGGCCTTTGACTCGGGATATCAGTAGGTACGCTTCTTCGCCCACTAACCGGTACGTTCTGTTTGTTTCAGGTGAGTTGGACAGCTTCGTGCTGACAGCGTGGTCTGGGGGCTGCAGCAGCTGTTCCGGGCGTTACACGAGACAGCGGGGCACGGCTGGTGACAAGTGAGTGCACTGTGCTTCGCTGGTCTCAGTGGAAGGAATAGGAATGCGCAGACCAGCTGGTGGCTGGCTGGTGGCTGAAGGGGCCAGCTTGGTCAGCTGGTGGCTCGCTGAAGGGGCCAGCTTGGTCGGCTGGTGGCTCGCTGAAGGGGCCAGCTTGGTCGGCTGGTGGCTGAAGGGGCCAGCTTGGTCGACTGGTGGCTGAAGGGGCCAGCTTGGACGGCTGGTGGCTGAAGGGGCCAGCTTGGTCGGCTGGTGGCTGAAGGGGCCAGCTTGGTCGACTGGTGGCTGAAGGGGCCAGCTTGGTCGGCTGGTGGCTGAAGGGGCCAGCTTGGTCGGCTGGTGGCTGAAGGGGCCAGCTTGGTCGACTGGTGGCTCGCTGAAGGGGCCAGCTTGGTCGGGATAGGCGCGGAAGGCGGAGTAAGGAGCTTAGTTTATTTTGTATTCGAATGCAGCTTTTAGCATTGGTGATGTCATTTTCCGAATTATTAAAAGATGACTAGCAATATCGATTTCGTTGTAGGTTTACTGGCCGAATATTCGCCCAACCGATTTTATGGCATCCTAAAATGACCGATGATTGACCGAGTTTTGATATTTGTATAAATGGTTAGTATGCGAAATCATACATACATGTAGGCACATTTTTTAAGGGAAGCGTGTTTCGTTGTCGGTGTTGTCAAACAGAATCCAGATAGAAGGTCACGGGCATGGTCGGCAAGGGCGTCGCCACTTTCTCAAAGTTGGGGGGACGGAGGCATGTTTAAATCGATTCTTTCCATGCAACGCCCATAGGCGTAATGTTAAAATCTGAAAATGTTGGAGGGACGTGTGTCCCCCCGTCCCCCCCGCCTCCGACGCCCATAATGGTCGGGCCCATGTTCCTTTTAGCGAAGGACGCTGAACACATATTCATTCATTCAAAGTTTGGTTGAATTTATATAACAAAGTGGGGAAAATTGCAGTTAGGCTTGAAGTAAGCCTCATCAAAGCTCATCAAAACTATCCGGCAACATTAACTTAATTTGTGCATGTCATTTAATCCGAAGCCTTTTCGATATCTACCCCCCGCCCCCTTTTATACTACGTCAATCACTTTTGTATACATTGCATCATTTGCCCAATCCAAATGTTCTTCCATTCCGGTACATGGAAAGCCACTCAACAGTCAGCAGTGAGACTCTGAGAGCAGGCAATTTAGCTGACCACGTCTTGCAGTGCTCAGCATCCAATACAGCCCCTCTTCTGTGCCCGCCCCACTCCCGACAGAGCTGCCCCCCCCCCCCCTCGACTGGGCGTATTCCACTCACCCCACCATTGCCATCCCTGGACCGTCTCTGTTTCGTCTGACCGCCGGTGCGGCCGCCGGCCGCCCCAGCCAGGTGACCAGGTGTGCGGCGCCGCCCCAGCCAGGTGACCAGGTGCGGCGGCGCCCCAGCAGGTGACCAGGTGCGCGGCCGGCCCCCAGCCAGGTGACCAGTGCGGCGGCCGCCCCAGCCAGTGACCAGGTGCGGCGGGCCGGCCCAGCCAGGTGGCCCTAGGTGTGGCGGCCGGCCCCCAGCCAGGTGACCAGGTGCGGGCGGCCGGCCCCCAGCCAGGTGACCAGGTGCGGCGGCCGGCCCCCAGCCAGGTGACCAGTGCGGCGGCCGGCCCCCAGCACAGGTGACCAGGTGCGGCGGCCGGCCCCCAGCCAGGTGACCAGGTGCGGCGGCCGCCCCAGCCAGGTGACCAGGTGCGGCGGCCGGCCGGCCGAGAAGGCTGCTTCGTCGGAAACGATCCGCCACGCGCCGCAGGTGCCGAGGGCGCCCGGTGCCGCCCCTGGCGCCGTGAAGCGCTGCTCTTTGTGCCGGCCGGCCGACCTCTGTGGCCATCTGGCCCGACCGACCTCTGTGGCCATCTGGCCCGACCGACCTCTGTGGCCATCTGGCCCGAACCGACCTCTGGTGGCCATCTGGCCCGACCGACCTCTGTGGCCATCTGGCCCGACCGACCTCTCTGGCCATCTGGCCCGACCGACCTCTGTGGCCATCTGGCCCGACCGACCTCTCTGGCCATCTGGCCCGACCGACCTCTGGTCATCTGCCCGACCGACCTCTGTGGCCGTCTGGCTGCTGCCGGTGACGCCGGACGGACACGTCGCTTTTGTGTTGTTCGCGTATTTGGTCCTTCATTTTCCGCCTTGATATGTATTATGCTTGTAATTATATGGAGACGGCGGAAGCGGGCTCTGCAGCGCGGCAGCGGGCTGTCTCCTCAAGTTGTGACGAAGTGGTCGGCAGCGTCATGATGTAGTGATGCAGCCAGCACCTGCCTGTCGCGATATCGGCCTGGCGCTTCGGTCCGGCCCGACCCGGGCCCGGCTCGGCCTGCATGCTGCCGCCCATCTCTGTCCCGAGTGGACGCGGTTATGAGGCTGGCGCGGCCCGTCGCCATCCCTCTAGTTATCTGCAGTAACGGCGGTAACGGTGACGCCCGGCCAGCTTTTTGCACAGGCAGGCACGCATTCTGCGTATCTGTATATCCTGTCCGGACGTCGGCGCGGCTTTCCTCGATGTCGGCGCGGACAC
>JAXIVJ010018481.1:0-23090 GCA_036785665.1 Chirona hameri
CGCTGGACAGGGTAACACGGGTCACGGGCGGCTGGACAGGGTAACACAGGTCACGGGCGGCTGGACAGGGTAACACAGGTCACGGACGGCTGGGCAGGGTAACACAGGTCACAGACGGCTGGACAGGGTAACACAGGTCACGGGCGGCTAGACAGGGTAACACAGGTCACGGGCGGCTGGACAGGGTAACACAGGTCACGGACGGCTGGACAGGGTAACACGGGTCACGGGCGGCTGGACAGGGTAACACAGGTCACGGGCGGCTGGACAGGGGTAACACAGGTCACGGACGGCTGTACAGGGTAACACAGGTCACGGACGGCTGTACAGGGTAACACAGGTCACGGACGGCTGGACAGGGTAACACAGGTCACGGGCGGCTAGACAGGGTAACACAGGTCACGGACGGCTGGACAGGGTAACACAGGTCACGGACGGCTGGACAGGGTAACACAGGTCACGACGGCTAGACAGGGTAACACAGTCACGGGCGGCTAGACAGGGTAACACAGGTCACGGGCGGCTAGACAGGGTAACACAGGTCACGGGACGGCTAGACAGGGTAACACAGGTCACGGACGGCTAGACAGGGTAACACAGGTCACGGACGGCTGGACAGGGTAACACAGGTCACGGACGGCTGGACAGGGTAACACAGGTCACGGACGGCTAGACAGGGTAACACAGGTCACGGACGGCTGGACAGGGTAACACAGGTCACGGGCGGCTAGACAGGGTAACACAGGTCACGGACGGCTAGACAGGGTAACACAGGTCACGGACGGCTGGACAGGGTAAACAGGTCACGGACGGCTGGACAGGGTAACACAGGTCACGGACGGCTACAGGGTAACACAGGTCACGGACGGCTGGACAGGGTAACACAGGTCACGGACGGCTAGACAGGGTAACACAGGTCACGGACGGCTGGACAGGGTAACACAGGTCACGGACGGCTGGACAGGGTAACACAGGTCCGGGGGCTGGACAGGGTAACACAGGTCACGGACGGCTGGACAGGGTAACACAGGTCACGGACGGCTGGACAGGGTAACACAGGTCACGGACGGCTAGACAGGGTAAACACAGGTCACGGACGGCTGGACAGGGTAACACAGGTCACGGACGGCTGGACAGGGTAACACAGGTCACGGACGGCTAGACAGGGTAGCACAGGTCACGGACGGCTGGACAGGGGTAACACAGGTCACGGGCGGCTAGACAGGGTAACACAGGTCACGGACGGCTGGACAGGGTAACACAGGTCACGGACGGCTGGACAGGGTAACACAGGTCACGGGCGGCTAGACAGGGTAACACAGGTCACGGACGGCTGGACAGGGTAACCACAGGTCACGGACGGGCTGGACAGGGTAACACAGGTCACGGACGGCTAGACAGGGTAACACAGGTCACGGACGGCTGGACAGGGTAACACAGGTCACGGGCGGCTAGACAGGGTAACACAGGTCACGGACGGCTAGACAGGGTAACACAGGTCACGGAGGCTAGACAGGGTAACACAGGTCACGGACGGCTGGACAGGGTAACACAGGTCACGTGCGGCTGGACAGGGTAACACAGGTCACGGACGGCTGGACAGGGGTAACACAGGTCACGGGCGGCTGGACAGGGTAACACAGGTCACGGGCGGCTGGACAGGGTAACACAGGTCACGGGACGGCTGTACAGGGTAACACAGGTCACGGACGGCTGGACAGGGTAACACAGGTCACGGACGGCTGGACAGGGTAACACAGGTCACGGGCGGCTAGACAGGGTAACACAGGTCACGGACGGCTGGACAGGGTAACACAGGTCACGGACGGCTGGACAGGGTAAACACAGGTCACGGACGGCTAGACAGGGTAACAGGTCACGGACGGCTGGACAGGGTAACACAGGGTCACGGGCGGATAGACAGGGTAACACAGGTCACGGACGGCTAGACAGGGTAACACAGGTCACGGACGGCTAGACAGGGTAACACAGGTCACGGACGGCTGGACAGGGTAACACAGGTCACGGACGGCTGGACAGGGTAACACAGGTCACGGACGGCTAGACAGGGTAACACAGGTCACGGACGGCTGGACAGGGTAACACAGGTCACGGGCGGCTAGACAGGGTAACACAGGTCACGGACGGCTAGACAGGGTAACACAGGTCACGGACGGCTGGACAGGGTAACACAGGTCACGGACGGCTGGACAGGGTAACACAGGTCACGGACGGCTAGACAGGGTAACACAGGTCACGGACGGCTGGACAGGGTAACACAGGCCACGGACGGCTAGACAGGGTAACACAGGTCACGGACGGCTGGACAGGGTAACACAGGCCACGTGCGGCTGGACAGGGTAACACAGGTCACGGACGGCTGGACAGGGTAACACGGGTCACGGGCGGCTGGACAGGGTAACACAGGTCACGGACGGCTGGACAGGGTAACACAGGTCACGGACGGCTAGACAGGGTAACACAGGTCACGGACGGCTGGACAGGGTAACACAGGTCACGGACGGCTGGACAGGGTAACACAGGTCACGGACGGCTGGACAGGGTAACACAGGTCACGGACGGCTGGACAGGGTAACACAGGTCACGGACGGCTGGACAGGGTAGCACAGGTCACGGACGGCTGGACAGGGTAACACAGGTCACGGACGGCTGGACAGGGTAACACAGGTCACGGACGGCTGGACAGGGTAACACAGGTCACGGACGGCTGGACAGGGTAACACAGGTCACGGACGGCTGGACAGGGTAACACAGGTCACGGACGGCTAGACAGGGTAACACAGGTCACGGACGGCTGGACAGGGTAACACAGGTCACGGACGGCTAGACAGGGTAACACAGGTCACGGACGGCTGGACAGGGTAACACAGGTCACGGACGGCTGGACAGGGTAACACAGGTCACGGGCGGCTGGACAGGGTAACACAGGTCACGGACGGCTGGACAGGGTAACACAGGTCACGGACGGCTGGACAGGGTAACACAGGTCACGGACGGCTAGACAGGGTAACACAGGTCACGGACGGCTGGACAGGGTAACACAGGTCACGGACGGCTAGACAGGGTAACACAGGTCACGGACGGCTGGACAGGGTAACACAGGTCACGGACGGCTGGACAGGGTAACACAGGTCACGGACGGCTGGACAGGGTAACACAGGTCACGGACGGCTGGACAGGGTAACACAGGTCACGGACGGCTGGACAGGGTAACACAGGTCACGGGCGGCTGGACAGGGTAACACAGGTCACGGACGGCTGGACAGGGTAACACAGGTCACGGACGGCTGGACAGGGTAACACAGGTCACGGACGGCTGGACAGGGTAACACAGGTCACGGACGGCTGGACAGGGTAACACAGGTCACGGACGGCTGGACAGGGTAACACAGGTCACGGACGGCTGTACAGGGCAACACAGGTCACGGACGGCTGGACAGGGTAACACAGGTCACGGACGGCTGGACAGGGTAACACAGGTCACGGACGGCTGGACAGGGTAACACAGGTCACGGACGGCTGGACAGGGTAACACAGGTCACGGACGGCTAGACAGGGTAACACAGGTCACGGACGGCTAGACAGGGTAACACAGGTCACGGGCGGCTGGACAGGGTAACACAGGTCACGGACGGCTAGACAGGGTAACACAGGTCACGGACGGCTAGACAGGGTAACACAGGTCACGGACGGCTGGGCAGGGTAACACAGGTCACGGACGGCTGGACAGGGTAACACAGGTCACGGACGGCTGGACAGGGTAACACAGGTCACGGACGGCTAGACAGGGTAACACAGGTCACGGACGGCTAGACAGGGTAACACAGGTCACGGGCGGCTGGACAGGGTAACACAGGTCACGGACGGCTAGACAGGGTAACACAGGTCACGGACGGCTAGACAGGGTAACACAGGTCACGGACGGCTGGGCAGGGTAACACAGGTCACGGACGGCTGGACAGGGTAACACAGGTCACGGGCGGCTGGACAGGGTAACACAGGTCACGGACGGCTGGGCAGGGTAACACAGGTCACAGACGGCTGGACAGGGTAACACAGGTCACGGGCGGCTAGACAGGGTAACACAGGTCACGGGCGGCTAGACAGGGTAACACATGTCACGGGCGGCTAGACAGGGTAACACAGGTCACGTGCGGCTGTACAGGGTAACACAGGTCACGGGCGGCTAGGCAGGGTAACACAGGTCACGGACGGCTGGGCAGGGTAACACAGGTCACGGGCGGCTGGACAGGGTAACACAGGTCACGGACGGCTGGACAGGGTAACACATGTCACGGACGGCTAGACAGGGTAACACAGGTCACGGACGGCTGGACAGGGTAACACAGGTCACGGGCGGCTAGACAGGGTAACACAGGTCACGGACGGCTGGACAGGGTAACACAGGTCACGGACGGCTACAGGGTAACACAGGTCACGGACGGCTGGACAGGGTAACACAGGTCACGGACGGCTAGACAGGGTAACACAGGTCACGGGCGGCTAGACAGGGTAACACAGGTCACGGACGGCTAGACAGGGTAACACAGGTCACGGACGGCTGGACAGGGTAACACAGGTCACGGACGGCTAGACAGGGTAACACAGGTCACGGACGGCTGGACAGGGTAACACAGGTCACGGACGGCTAGACAGGGTAACACAGGTCACGGACGGCTGGACAGGGTAACACAGGTCACGGACGGCTGGACAGGGTAACACAGGTCACGGACGGCTAGACAGGGTAGCACAGGTCACGGACGGCTGGACAGGGTAACACAGGTCACGGGCGGCTAGACAGGGTAACACAGGTCACGGACGGCTGGACAGGGTAACACAGGTCACGGACGGCTGGACAGGGTAACACAGGTCACGGGCGGCTAGACAGGGTAACACAGGTCACGGACGGCTGGACAGGGTAACACAGGTCACGGACGGCTGGACAGGGTAACACAGGTCACGGACGGCTAGACAGGGTAACACAGGTCACGGACGGCTGGACAGGGTAACACAGGTCACGGACGGCTGGACAGGGTAACACAGGTCACGGACGGCTAGACAGGGTAACACAGGTCACGGAGGCTAGACAGGGTAACACAGGTCACGGACGGCTGGACAGGGTAACACAGGTCACGTGCGGCTGGACAGGGTAACACAGGTCACGGACGGCTGGACAGGGTAACACAGGTCACGGGCGGCTGGACAGGGTAACACAGGTCACGGGCGGCTGGACAGGGTAACACAGGTCACGGACGGCTGTACAGGGTAACACAGGTCACGGACGGCTGGACAGGGTAACACAGGTCACGGACGGCTGGACAGGGTAACACAGGTCACGGGCGGCTAGACAGGGTAACACAGGTCACGGACGGCTGGACAGGGTAACACAGGTCACGGACGGCTGGACAGGGTAACACAGGTCACGGACGGCTAGACAGGGTAACAGGTCACGGACGGCTGGACAGGGTAACACAGGTCACGGGCGGATAGACAGGGTAACACAGGTCACGGACGGCTAGACAGGGTAACACAGGTCACGGACGGCTAGACAGGGTAACACAGGTCACGGACGGCTGGACAGGGTAACACAGGTCACGGACGGCTGGACAGGGTAACACAGGTCACGGACGGCTAGACAGGGTAACACAGGTCACGGACGGCTGGACAGGGTAACACAGGTCACGGGCGGCTAGACAGGGTAACACAGGTCACGGACGGCTAGACAGGGTAACACAGGTCACGGACGGCTGGACAGGGTAACACAGGTCACGGACGGCTGGACAGGGTAACACAGGTCACGGACGGCTAGACAGGGTAACACAGGTCACGGACGGCTGGACAGGGTAACACAGGCCACGGACGGCTAGACAGGGTAACACAGGTCACGGACGGCTGGACAGGGTAACACAGGCCACGTGCGGCTGGACAGGGTAACACAGGTCACGGACGGCTGGACAGGGTAACACGGGTCACGGGCGGCTGGACAGGGTAACACAGGTCACGGACGGCTGGACAGGGTAACACAGGTCACGGACGGCTAGACAGGGTAACACAGGTCACGGACGGCTGGACAGGGTAACACAGGTCACGGACGGCTGGACAGGGTAACACAGGTCACGGACGGCTGGACAGGGTAACACAGGTCACGGACGGCTGGACAGGGTAACACAGGTCACGGACGGCTGGACAGGGTAGCACAGGTCACGGACGGCTGGACAGGGTAACACAGGTCACGGACGGCTGGACAGGGTAACACAGGTCACGGACGGCTGGACAGGGTAACACAGGTCACGGACGGCTGGACAGGGTAACACAGGTCACGGACGGCTGGACAGGGTAACACAGGTCACGGACGGCTAGACAGGGTAACACAGGTCACGGACGGCTGGACAGGGTAACACAGGTCACGGACGGCTAGACAGGGTAACACAGGTCACGGACGGCTGGACAGGGTAACACAGGTCACGGACGGCTGGACAGGGTAACACAGGTCACGGGCGGCTGGACAGGGTAACACAGGTCACGGACGGCTGGACAGGGTAACACAGGTCACGGACGGCTGGACAGGGTAACACAGGTCACGGACGGCTAGACAGGGTAACACAGGTCACGGACGGCTGGACAGGGTAACACAGGTCACGGACGGCTAGACAGGGTAACACAGGTCACGGACGGCTGGACAGGGTAACACAGGTCACGGACGGCTGGACAGGGTAACACAGGTCACGGACGGCTGGACAGGGTAACACAGGTCACGGACGGCTGGACAGGGTAACACAGGTCACGGACGGCTGGACAGGGTAACACAGGTCACGGGCGGCTGGACAGGGTAACACAGGTCACGGACGGCTGGACAGGGTAACACAGGTCACGGACGGCTGGACAGGGTAACACAGGTCACGGACGGCTGGACAGGGTAACACAGGTCACGGACGGCTGGACAGGGTAACACAGGTCACGGACGGCTGGACAGGGTAACACAGGTCACGGACGGCTGTACAGGGCAACACAGGTCACGGACGGCTGGACAGGGTAACACAGGTCACGGACGGCTGGACAGGGTAACACAGGTCACGGACGGCTGGACAGGGTAACACAGGTCACGGACGGCTGGACAGGGTAACACAGGTCACGGACGGCTAGACAGGGTAACACAGGTCACGGACGGCTAGACAGGGTAACACAGGTCACGGGCGGCTGGACAGGGTAACACAGGTCACGGACGGCTAGACAGGGTAACACAGGTCACGGACGGCTAGACAGGGTAACACAGGTCACGGACGGCTGGGCAGGGTAACACAGGTCACGGACGGCTGGACAGGGTAACACAGGTCACGGACGGCTGGACAGGGTAACACAGGTCACGGACGGCTAGACAGGGTAACACAGGTCACGGACGGCTAGACAGGGTAACACAGGTCACGGGCGGCTGGACAGGGTAACACAGGTCACGGACGGCTAGACAGGGTAACACAGGTCACGGACGGCTAGACAGGGTAACACAGGTCACGGACGGCTGGGCAGGGTAACACAGGTCACGGACGGCTGGACAGGGTAACACAGGTCACGGGCGGCTGGACAGGGTAACACAGGTCACGGACGGCTGGGCAGGGTAACACAGGTCACAGACGGCTGGACAGGGTAACACAGGTCACGGGCGGCTAGACAGGGTAACACAGGTCACGGGCGGCTAGACAGGGTAACACATGTCACGGGCGGCTAGACAGGGTAACACAGGTCACGTGCGGCTGTACAGGGTAACACAGGTCACGGGCGGCTAGGCAGGGTAACACAGGTCACGGACGGCTGGGCAGGGTAACACAGGTCACGGGCGGCTGGACAGGGTAACACAGGTCACGGACGGCTGGACAGGGTAACACATGTCACGGACGGCTAGACAGGGTAACACAGGTCACGGACGGCTGGACAGGGTAACACAGGTCACGGGCGGCTAGACAGGGTAACACAGGTCACGGACGGCTAGACAGGGAACACAGGTCACGGACGGCTAGACAGGGTAACACAGGTCACGGACGGCTGGACAGGGTAACACAGGTCACGGACGGCTGGACAGGGTAACACAGGTCACGGACGGCTAGACAGGGTAACACAGGTCACGGACGGCTGGACAGGGTGACACAGGTCACGGGCGGCTAGACAGGGTAACACAGGTCACGGACGGCTAGACAGGGTAACACAGGTCACGGACGGCTGGACAGGGTAACACAGGTCACGGACGGCTAGACAGGGTAACACAGGTCACGGACGGCTGGACAGGGTAACACAGGTCACGGACGGCTGGACAGGGTAACACAGGTCACGGGCGGCTGGACAGGGTAACACAGGTCACGGACGGCTGGACAGGGTAACACAGGTCACGGACGGCTAGACAGGGTAACACAGGTCACGGACGGCTGGACAGGGTAACACAGGTCACGGACGGCTGGACAGGGTAACACAGGTCACGGACGGCTAGACAGGGTAGCACAGGTCACGGACGGCTGGACAGGGTAACACAGGTCACGGGCGGCTAGACAGGGTAACACAGGTCACGGACGGCTGGACAGGGTAACACAGGTCACGGACGGCTGGACAGGGTAACACAGGTCACGGGCGGCTAGACAGGGTAACACAGGTCACGGACGGCTGGACAGGGTAACACAGGTCACGGACGGCTGGACAGGGTAACACAGGTCACGGACGGCTAGACAGGGTAACACAGGTCACGGACGGCTGGACAGGGTAACACAGGTCACGGGTGGCTAGACAGGGTAACACAGGTCACGGACGGCTAGACAGGGTAACACAGGTCACGGATGGCTAGACAGGGTAACACAGGTCACGGACGGCTGGACAGGGTAACAGGTCACGTGCGGCTGGACAGGGTAACACAGGTCACGGACGGCTGGACAGGGTAACACAGGTCACGGGCGGCTGGACAGGGTAACACAGGTCACGGGCGGCTGGACAGGGTAACACAGGTCACGGACGGCTGTACAGGGTAACACAGGTCACGGACGGCTGGACAGGGTAACACAGGCCACGGACGGCTGGACAGGGTAACACAGGTCACGGGCGGCTAGACAGGGTAACACAGGTCACGGACGGCTGGACAGGGTAACACAGGTCACGGACGGCTAGACAGGGTAACACAGGTCACGGACGGCTGGACAGGGTAACACAGGTTACGGACGGCTGGACAGGGTAACACAGGTCACGGGCGGCTGGACAGGGTAACACAGGTCACGGACGGCTGGACAGGGTAACACAGGTCACGGACGGCTAGACAGGGTAACACAGGTCACGGACGGCTGGACAGGGTAACACAGGTCACGGACGGCTGGACAGGGTAACACAGGTCACGGACGGCTAGACAGGGTAGCACAGGTCACGGACGGCTGGACAGGGTAACACAGGTCACGGGCGGCTAGACAGGGTAACACAGGTCACGGACGGCTGGACAGGGTAACACAGGTCACGGACGGCTGGACAGGGTAACACAGGTCACGGGCGGCTAGACAGGGTAACACAGGTCACGGACGGCTGGACAAGGTAACACAGGTCACGGACGGCTGGACAGGGTAACACAGGTCACGGGCGGCTAGACAGGGTAACACAGGTCACGGACGGCTAGACAGGGTAACACAGGTCACGGACGGCTAGACAGGGTAACACAGGTCACGGACGGCTGGACAGGGTAACACAGGTCACGTGCGGCTGGACAGGGTAACACAGGTCACGGACGGCTGGACAGGGTAACACAGGTCACGGGCGGCTGGACAGGGTAACACAGGTCACGGGCGGCTGGACAGGGTAACACAGGTCACGGACGGCTGTACAGGGTAACACAGGTCACGGACGGCTGGACAGGGTAACACAGGTCACGGACGGCTGGACAGGGTAACAGGTCACGGGCGGCTAGACAGGGTAACACAGGTCACGGACGGCTGGACAGGGTAACACAGGTCACGGACGGCTGGACAGGGTAACACAGGTCACGGACGGCTAGACAGGGTAACAGGTCACGGACGGCTGGACAGGGTAACACAGGTCACGGGCGGATAGACAGGGTAACACAGGTCACGGACGGCTAGACAGGGTAACACAGGTCACGGACGGCTAGACAGGGTAACACAGGTCACGGACGGCTGGACAGGGTAACACAGGTCACGGACGGCTGGACAGGGTAACACAGGTCACGGACGGCTAGACAGGGTAACACAGGTCACGGACGGCTGGACAGGGTAACACAGGTCACGGGCGGCTAGACAGGGTAACACAGGTCACGGACGGCTAGACAGGGTAACACAGGTCACGGACGGCTGGACAGGGTAACACAGGTCACAGACGGCTGGACAGGGTAACACAGGTCACGGACGGCTAGACAGGGTAACACAGGTCACAGACGGCTGGACAGGGTAACACAGGCCACGGACGGCTAGACAGGGTAACAGGTCACGGACGGCTGGACAGGGTAACACAGGTCACGTGCGGCTGGACAGGGTAACACAGGTCACGGACGGCTGGACGGGGTAACACGGGTCACGGGCGGCTGGACAGGGTAACACAGGTCACGGACGGCTGGACAGGGTAACACAGGTCACGGACGGCTAGACAGGGTAACACAGGTCACGGACGGCTGGACAGGGTAACACAGGTCACGGACGGCTGGACAGGGTAACACAGGTCACGGACGGCTGGACAGGGTAACACAGGTCACGGACGGCTGGACAGGGTAACACAGGTCACGGACGGCTGGACAGGGTAACACAGGTCACGGACGGCTGGACAGGGTAACACAGGTCACGGACGGCTAGACAGGGTAACACAGGTCACGGACGGCTGGACAGGGTAACACAGGTCACGGACGGCTAGACAGGGTAACACAGGTCACGGACGGCTGGACAGGGTAACACAGGTCACGGACGGCTGGACAGGGTAACACAGGTCACGGGCGGCTGGACAGGGTAACACAGGTCACGGACGGCTGGACAGGGTAACACAGGTCACGGACGGCTGGACAGGGTAACATAGGTCACGGACGGCTAGACAGGGTAACACAGGTCACGGACGGCTGGACAGGGTAACACAGGTCACGGACGGCTGGACAGGGTAACACAGGTCACGGACGGCTGGACAGGGTAACACAGGTCACGGACGGCTGGACAGGGTAACACAGGTCACGGACGGCTAGACAGGGTAACACAGGTCACGGACGGCTGGACATGGTAACACAGGTCACGGACGGCTGGACAGGGTAACACAGGTCACGGACGGCTGGACAGGGTAACACAGGTCACGGACGGCTGGACAGGGTAACACAGGTCACGGACGGCTGGACAGGGTAACACAGGTCACGGGCGGCTGGACAGGGTAACACAGGTCACGGACGGCTGGACAGGGTAACACAGGTCACAGACGGCTGGACAGGGTAACACAGGTCACGGACGGCTGGACAGGGTAACACAGGTCACGGACGGCTGGACAGGGTAACACAGGTCACGGACGGCTGGACAGGGTAACACAGGTCACGGACGGCTGGACAGGGTAACACAGGTCACGGACGGCTAGACAGGGTAACACAGGTCACGGACGGCTAGACAGGGTAACACAGGTCACGGGCGGCTGGACAGGGTAACACAGGTCACGGACGGCTAGACAGGGTAACACAGGTCACGGACGGCTGGGCAGGGTAACACAGGTCACGGACGGCTGGACAGGGTAACACAGGTCACGGACGGCTGGACAGGGTAACACAGGTCACGGACGGCTGGACAGGGTAACACAGGTCACGGACGGCTAGACAGGGTAACACAGGTCACGGACGGCTGGACAGGGTAACACAGGTCACGGACGGCTAGACAGGGTAACACAGGTCACGGACGGCTGGACAGGGTAACACAGGTCACGGACGGCTGGACAGGGTAACACAGGTCACGGACGGCTGGACAGGGTAACACAGGTCACGGACGGCTGGACAGGGTAACACAGGTCACGGACGGCTAGACAGGGTAACACAGGTCACGGACGGCTGGGCAGGGTAACACAGGTCACGGACGGCTGGACAGGGTAACACAGGTCACGGACGGCTGGACAGGGTAACAGGTCACGGACGGCTGGACAGGGTAACAGGTCACGGACGGCTGGACAGGGTAACAGGTCACGGACGGCTAGACAGGGTAACACAGGTCACGGACGGCTGGACAGGGTAACACAGGTCACGGACGGCTGGACAGGGTAACACAGGTCACGGACGGCTGGACAGGGTAACACAGGTCACGGACGGCTAGACAGGGTAACACAGGTCACGGACGGCTGGACAGGGTAACACAGGTCACGGACGGCTGGACAGGGTAACACAGGTCACGGACGGCTGGACAGGGTAACACAGGTCACGGACGGCTGGACAGGGTAACACAGGTCACGGACGGCTGGACAGGGTAACACAGGTCACGGACGGCTAGACAGGGTAACACAGGTCACGGACGGCTGGTCAGGGTAACACAGGTCACGGGCGGCTAGACAGGGTAACACAGGTCACGGACGGCTGGACAGGGTAACACAGGTCACGGACGGCTGGGCAGGGTAACACAGGTCACGGGCGGCTGGACAGGGTAACACAGGTCACGGACGGCTAGACAGGGTAACACAGGTCACGGGCGGCTGGACAGGGTAACACAGGTCACGGACGGCTAGACAGGGTAACACAGGTCACGGACGGCTGACAGACGGGGCCAATGGTGAGGGGACCGTGTTTAGCGTCTCCTCTAGATGATGATAATTAAGGAATTACAGCGCTCCAATTATTCCGGTCATCAGGCGCCCATTCTACTTCAAATGCAGAGGCAAAGTTGATACTTTGTTCTTCCCAAACCGTTCAGACAACATGAGCTGGAAGCACTATGATGATGGCTCAGTGTACTTTCTAACTTATCCATCACCAACGGTGTGTGTGGGGTGTGCTCGCGCTGACAGTAAGGCAGCCGTACCTGAGCTCGGTGTCGAGCAGCCCCTCGCTGAAGTGGGTCGTGCCCTGGTGGTAGCGTCGCAGCTCGGCGGCCCGCTCCAGCCGCGTCTGCCCCAGCCGGCCGCTGTCGGTGTAGTGCTGACACAGCTGCAGCCAGGTAAGGTGGCGCTGCATGTCTGCCGGCTGTACAGCACAGGTCAGATCACACGTCAGGGACACGTCACACAGCTGCAGCCAGGCCAGGTGGCGCTGCATGTCTGCCGGCTGTACAGCACACCGGCACACATATCACACGTCAGGGACACGTACACAACCACACGGGCGGTGTCGCACACACAGCCACACACGGCCCGCATACCAGCCCCACCGTCAGAGACACGCGGCTGTACGTCTGCCTGCTCCCTCCACTAACGATGCCGGCACAGCAGCTATGAATCACACACAGACACACACGGACCGCATACCAGCCCCGCCGTCAGAGACACGCGGCTGCACGTCTGCCTGCTCCCTCCATTAACGATGCCGGCACAGCAGCTGTGAATCACACACAGACGCGCATTCATGACACGAGCTCTGAGGCGCTGGAGTGGGTCTGAGGCGCTGGAGGGGGTCTGAAGCGCTGCGGGGGCTCTGAAGCGCTGCAGGGGGTCTGAGGCGCTGGAGGGGTGTCTGTGGCGCTGGAGGGGTGTCTGAGGCGCTGGAGGGGCTCTGAGGGTCTGAAGCGCTGCAGGGGGTCTGAGGCGCTGGAGGGGCTCTGAAGCGCTGCAGGGGGTCTGCAGCGCTGGAGGGGTGTCTGCGGCGCTGGAGGGGTGTCTGCGGCGCTGGAGGGCTGTCTGCAGCGCTGGAGAGGCTCTGCGGTGCTGGAGGGGCTTTGCGGCGCTGCGGGGGTCTGAAGCGCTGTAGGGGGTCTGAGGCGCTGGAGGGGCTCTGAAGCGCTGCAGGGGGTCTGAGGCGCTGGAGGGGCTCTGAAGCGCTGCAGGGGGTCTGTAGCGCTGGAGGGGTGTCTGCGGCGCTGGAGGGGTGTCTGCGGCGCTGGAGGGGTGTCTGAGGCGCTGGAGGGGCTCTGAGGGTCTGAAGCGCTGCAGGGGGTCTGAGGCGCTGGAGGGGCTCTGAAGCGCTGCAGGGGGTCTGCAGCGCTGGAGGGGTGTCTGCGGTGCTGGAGGGGTGTCTGCGGTGCTGGAGGGGTGTCTGCGGCGCTGGAGGGGTGTCTGCGGTGCTGGAGGGGTGTCTGAGGCCCTGGAGGGGTGTCTGCGGCGCTGGAGGGGTGTCTGCGGCGCTGGAGGGGTGTCTGAGGCCCTGGAGGGGTGTCTGCGGCGCTGGAGGGGTGTCTGAGGCGCTGGAGGGGCTCTGAAGCGCTGCAGGGGGTCTGTAGCGCTGGAGGGGTGTCTGCGGTGCTGGAGGGGTGTCTGCAGCGCTGGTGGGGCTCTGCAGTGCTGGAGGGGCTTTGCGGCGCTGCGGGGGTCTGAAGCGCTGTAGGGGGTCTGAGGCGCTGGAGGGGCTCTGAAGCGCTGCAGGGGGTCTGAGGCGCTGGAGGGGCTCTTAAGCGCTGCAGGGGGTCTGTAGCGCTGGAGGGGTGTCTGCGGTGCTGGAGGGGTGTCTGAGGCGCTGGAGGGGCTCTGAAGCGCTGCAGGGGGTCTGTAGCGCTGGAGGGGTGTCTGCGGTGCTGGAGGGGTGTCTGAGGCCCTGGAGGGGTGTCTGCGGCGCTGGAGGGGTGTCTGCGGCGCTGGAGGGGTGTCTGCGGTGCTGGAGGGGTGTCTGCGGCGCTGGAGGGGTGTCTGCGGCGCTGGAGGGGTGTCTGCGGCGCTGGAGGGGTGTCTGCGGCACTGGAGGGGTGTCTGCGGCGCTGGAGGGGTGTCTGCGGCGCTGGAGGGGTGTCTGCGGCGCTGGAGGGGTGTCTGCGGCGCTGGAGGGGTGTCTGCGGCGCTGGAGGGGTGTCTGCGGCGCTGGAGGGGTGTCTGCGGCGCTGGAGGGGTGTCTGCGGCGCTGGAGGGGTGTCTGCGGCGCTGGAGGGGTGTCTGCGGCGCTGGAGGGGTGTCTGCGGCGCTGGAGGGGTGTCTGCGGTGCTGGAGGGGTGTCTGCGGCGCTGGAGGGGTGTCTGCGGCGCTGAAGGGGTGTCTGAGGCCCTGGAGGGGTGTCTGCGGTGCTGGAGGGGTGTCTGCGGTGCTGGAGGGGTGTCTGCGGTGCTGGAGGGGTGTCTGCGGCGCTGGAGGGGTGGCTGCGGGTGGGCAGCGGTGTGTCGGAGTACTAACCGAGGTCGGCATTCCCTGCTCGTCCAGCTGCACCATGTCGCAGATCTGCTCCAGCAGGCGCGGCACCTGGTCGCCGGCCACCAGCGCCAGCACCGGCTCCACGTCAGAGAAACAGCACGGCCGCTCGCCGTAGCAGCGCACGAAGCGCAGCACCTCCGACAGATCGTCTGCCGGCCAACAGTTATACAACTTAACAGCTGACGTCGGTGGCGAACACGCTGATAATGTAGACCGTGGTGACTAAAGAAAGATGCAGAACCTCCACAAACTTTCGACAAGAACCTCCACAGATGTCAATCAGCCCCATGCATTTCGCCTGAAGCGAAATGCATGGGGCTTCTGACTTCTCGAGCTTCTGACTTCTCGTCCAAGCAGTCTGCTCTCGTATCCACCCTCACCGCCACAGCCAGCAGACCTGAGCCCACACACAGCCAGCAGACCTGAACCCACGCACAGCCAGCAGACCCGAGCCCACCCACACCCAGCAGACCTGAGTCCACCCACAGCCAGCAGACCTGAGCCCACCCACCCACACCCAACAGACCTGAGCCCACCCACAACCAGCAGACCTGAGCCCACCCACAACCAGCAGACCTGAGCCCACCCACCCACACCCAGCAGACCTGAGCCCACCCACACGCAGCAGATTACCACGCCTACCAGTCCCCCCTCACTCCACCCACCCGCCGCCCGATCCATCCATGAGCCCACCCACACGCAGCAGATTACCACGCCTACCAGTCCCCCTCACTCCACCCACCCGCCGCCCGATCCATCCATGAGCCCACCCACACGCAGCAGATTACCACGCCTACCAGTCCTCCCCTCACTCCGCCCACCCGCCGCCCAATCCATCCCACCCACGCCACTCACCAACGGGCAGCGGCGGCGGCAGGCCTCTCTGGCGCAGCGCCAGCGCCAGTCGCAGCTGCGCCAGCAGCGGCGCGCGCTCCCGTCCGTCGGCGGCCGCGCGCAGCTGCAGCAGGAAGCGGGCCGTGGCCGCCGGGCCTACAGCGTCGTCAACTCCGCTGCCTTCACTCGGGGCTGGGTCAGCCTGCACCGGGCTGTCTGCAGTGGCAGATCCCTCCTCTGTGTGGTTCTCCACAGACTTCTCGGACTTCTCGTCAGACTTCTCTTCTGACTTCTCTTCTGACTTCTCGTCTGACTTCTCTTCTGACTTCTCGTCAGACTTCTCTTCTGACTTCTCGTCAGACTTCTCTTCTGACTTCTCGTCAGACTTCTCTTCTGACTTCTCTTCAGACTTCTCTTCTGACTTCTCTTTTGACTTCTCTTCTGACTGCTTGGTAGAGGCAGGAGGAGGAGGGTCGGCAGTTTCGGCGTGGTTCTGGCAGGCGGCGGCCGCGTGGGACTGGGTGCCGGCCGCCGGCGCGTGATTCTCGGCAGGGAGGACGGAGTCGGAGTTCTGTGTGGGCGCGGCAGTGTCATGGACGGCGAACATGGCCTCCAGGTGGGTCTCGTAGTAGCGCCACTGCGCCGGGCTGACCGGGAGAGAGAGAGGCAGGTGGTCAGTTATAATACAGCAACTGAGTATATCTTATCTATAAAGCGAGATGCATGTTGTGGCTCAAACGCTATTCAGCTCATTTTTATCTTCGCTAAAGCGTCGCAAGCAAACATACTTTACCGCCACTTGCATACATAGTGTGCGTCATAAATCCATTGTTTTATCACGGTGAAGGGGAAACAATGCTCGATCATACTTTGACAGTATCAAGACACGCTAAATGACACGCTCAATACCCAAAGTGTCAGAGCCGCAATGAATCACCCATGAGTGTGAGTCACTCCTTCCGAGCTGCGTTCATCAACACTACTTCTGGCGAATCTCGGCAGACTGCTGTACAGACAGCAGCGGCCAGGCCCTGTGTGTGTACAGAAATGTCCGTCTGGACTGCACAGGGAGAGACAGACAGACAGACATATGCGGAGGAGCAGGGCGAGACCACTCACTCCTGCCGGATCAGCTCTTGGGTGAAAAGCGCCAGCTCCCTCCACCGCCCCAGCTTCTCCAGGTAGAGCGCCCGCTGCTCCTTGATGAGGTTGGGCGCGCGCAGCAGGTTGGCCAGCTTGCCGTTCAGCACGTCCAGCGCCGCCTCGTAGTTCTCCTGGGGCCGACGGTGTGTGGTGACTGGTGGTGGCGGGCGGTGCGCACTGCGCAGTGGTGATGCTGTCCAGTTGGTGTTTGCAGTACAGAATACACACAGGCTACATCCCAGTCTACTGCAGTCTATCCATATCCCACCAATTCTAGCGGAGGCCAGGCCAATGACTATTCACGGCATCACCTGCGCCGGGCGTAGTTATGGTCTAGCCTTATCATCCAAACATCAATTATAATACTATACGTTGACTTCGGGACATCATTTTACAGCGCTCTTACAACTCCTGATCACACACGCTTCTCAGTAGCAACTCTGTCCAGCTACGCCTGTAGCCGTGTGTTGTACCTGCTTCTCGAGGACGATGAGGTAGAGCTGTACCTCGGCCTCGGCCTCCATCTTGTTCTGGCTGACCATTTTGAGCAGCAGCCGCTCGGCCAGCTGCAGCGCGACGGGCGGCGACATCAGCGAACTCTCGTCCGCGTCCATCGCCTGCCCCACGACACACACACACACACACACACAGACACACACACACACACATCAGCAGTCAGCACAGCTTGGTCAGGGCATACAGGAGCCACCGAGTACATCACGGCGGCACGGCCTTCAGCACATCACTGCCCGCCACGGACGGCTGGGATATGGCCAGCCCAGTCTGGCTATCAGGCAGGCAGAGGCAATCGTATACGATAGGTAAGCAGATGGAATCTGTACGTACACCAAGCGTCGGCAGCCTGGGTACAGCTCACATGAAACAATGTGGTGATGGTGGATTGGGCTTTAGAGCGCCACAACTATTAAGGTTATATGGCGCCCATGTGAAAGAAAGTCAACAGAAAAAAATAGATCCAGTGACAATTAGTGACATTTTCACCAGACACTAACCATTTGATAGAATACAACAAATATCTGCAAATGAAGCACACCAAACAAACAAAAACCTGCGGTGCTAGTTATTCTCTCTTTTATACATTCTATCCTACAGCCGCCACGCCGCCGCCTCTCCGCTGCCTCTCCGCGCGGACACTTGCCTGCATGAGGACGGATATGACTGCCCAGAAGTAGTACGGGTTCTTGGGGTAGGCCTTGTACAGTGCCATCGCCGTCTGCTGCTGCTTCTTGTAGTTGAGGACGCGCACGTACGCCATGAACAGGTGCGACAGGAACTCCTCGTTGGTGGGTTCCTTCTTCACCACGGCCTCGTACAGGTCACAGATCTTGTGCGCTGCCGGCGGATGAATACATGAAAGGACGGTACCTAAAAGTTATGTTCGCAAAGCAGACCACATGGCATTGCCGAATACAATGTTATGGCTGCCTGAAGTTTACGAAACCAGACAGAAACAGATCGACAAAGCCGCTTCCCATCCGGCCGAAATTTAATCTTAGCCACAATAGCATGACATAAGAAAACAGGCCAGTGTGGGAGCTCACGCAGCATGGGCAGCCCCAAATCATAGAATATCAGCCGGCTGCTGCTCGCCGCCGTGCTATCGGGGGCGGAGCGCTGCGCGGAGACAGCGTGTCGGTGTGGCAACTCACGTTCGTGCAGCTCCTTGTAGCAGATGGTGAGCGCCTGCAGGCTGTTCTCGTCCGTGGGCAGCTCGGCCACCACCGACTCCACGATCCGACGGCTCTCATCGTGACGGTCCAGCCGCAGCAGAGCGAGCGCACGGAGTACCTGTCAGTTACCGGCCGGTCATATTCATATTGTATTGTATTGCAGCAAAACAACAACGGGCCCAGAGCCCAGTTATGGTTGCAGTCACACTAGGATAAATTCAAACATTCACAAATAACACGAGTCCACACGAAACACAGGCCCGCACAGTACAACAAGACAAAAGGCAAAACTACACTGTACAGCAAAAATAGCGATAACCGGACAAAGGTTCGTATACATAAGGTTCGTAACGGAAAAAGTTCGTAAGCAAAGGTTCGTATGCAAAGGTTCGTATCGGATAAGGTTCGTATGGGATAAAGTTCCTAATGGCTAAAGTTCGTAGTGGAAAAGGTTCGTATCGGATAAAGTTCGTATTCAAAAAGTTCGTAACGGATAAAGTTCGTATGCAAAAAGTTCGTATGCTGAAGTTCGTTAAGGGAGAAGTTCGTAATGGAACAAGTTCGTAAGGCTTCCGAAAGGTTCGTATGCAAAGGTTCGTATCGGATAAGGTTCGTATGGGATAAAGTTCGTAACGGCTAAAGTTCGTAATGGAAAAAGTTCGTATCGGATAAAGTTCGTTTTCAAAAAGTTCGTTACTGATAAAGTTTGTATGCAAAAGGTTCGTATGCTGAAGTTCGTAAAGGAAAAAAGTTCGTAATGGAAAAAGTTCGTAAGCAAAGGCTCGTATCAAAGGTTCGTATCGGATAAGGTTCCGAACCTTTGCTTACGAACTTTTCCGTTACGAACCTTGTGTTTACAAACTTTTGTCCGGTTACCGTTACCCTTCCGAACGGAGAGAGACAGAGAGACACCGTAAACAGTAACGTGTTGCCTGTCATAAGGAAAATAGGTTCGTATCGGATACAGTTCGTATTCAAAAAGTTGTTACTGTTTACGGTGTCTCTCTATCTCTCTCCGTTCGGAAGGGTAACGGTAACCGGACACAAGTTCATAAACATAAGGTTCGTAACGGACAAAGTTCGTAAGCATAGGTTCGGAACCTATACCCGATACGAACCTTTGCTTACGAACTTTTTTCTTTACGAACTTCAGCATACGAACCTTTTGCATACAAACTTTATCCGTTACGAACTTTTTTAATACGAACTTTATCCGATACGAACATTTTCCATTACCAACTTTAGCCGTCACGAACTTCATCCCATACGAACCTTATCCGATACGAACCTTTGCATACGAACCTTTCCTTACGAACTTTTTCCTTTACGAACTTCAGCATACGAACCTTTTGCATACGAACTTTATCCGTTACGAACTTTTTGCATACGAACTTTATCCGATACGAACCTTTTCCATTACGAACCTTATCCGATACGAACTTTATCCCATACGAACCTCATCCAATACGAACTTTTGCATACGAACCTTTGCTTACGATTTTTTTCCCTTACGAACCTTATGTTTACGAACTTGAACTTTGATCCGGGAAGCAAAAACAGCAGCATAAGTAGCCATTAAAAGCACTGGTAAAAGTACAAAAATAAATCAAATGAAGCACTGGTACAAGCAAACGACCTAAAAATAATGATATATAAATTAAAGCCATGACTTATCACATAATGTGGATCTGGCTTGCAGTAGCAACCTCTAGCCTAAGTAAGTGCCCTGATCGTCAGCGAACTTCAAGATATCTAAACAAAGAGAGCGTGACAGAAGAAATAAATCAGTCTGAGGGCTGCTGCCTGTGAGGGAGACCTGTGAGAGAGAGAACAGCAAACCAGGAAGCCCTTAGCCCCAGCCCCTATAATATATAGATGGCTGATGTCACCTCTTACCTTGGCACAGGCAAAGTTGGGCTGTTTCTTCAGAAGCCTGTCCGCTTCCTGTAGTGCCTTCTTACTGTTACCGCAGTCCAGCGAGTCTGGAAAGGCAGAGAACTCAGTTAATGAAACATTAACATCACAAAGTAAAGTTGGGCAGCTCTCTTAAGGTTATGTGTATTTCAACGCAGCATTTCATAGGATGTTCAAGCATCAATAGACACTGAACATCAAGGACCTCAACATAACAAGTTACATGTCACAAAACAATTACAATCACTGATTGATCGATAAAGTACTTGCAATTGACTAACAAATAGAACACACAGCACAACTAAAAATGGAAGTGAATATCTAACAATCTTCACAAGCATCTGGAAAGCTCCCTAGCATCAATATGCTTGGTGTGTGAGTAACCAGCATGAAGAAACGGCCACTGAAAACTTTCATTTGTTAAACTGTGCTGCTTGTATTGTCACATATGTATAAAAAAACATTCACAATTCACATGCATCTGTAAATGGTACATTATTACAGCAGGTGATCATATCTCCCTCAGCTAAAAGTGAAACAAGTGGTGTTCCTAACTTCTGGCCTCCAGTACATCTTCTCCAGTACATTGTCAGTTCACACCAAGATTTTCAAATACCTTTACTGATCACAGTTATGTGGTTAGCAGCTAACGTCAATGACACTCTGAAAGAATAAGCCACTCTCCATCACATTCAATCACATTTTCAGAGGATAACTAAACCATTTGAGCATTTGTCCACTGTTTGAGAGCCAGCCAGCTGGGCAGAGCTGCTAGTATCTTCCTGGTGGGCCACTCACCGTAGATGGGCCGCAGCCGCCGCTCGCTGACTGAGGTCATGGTGTGGCTGAGGGAGAGCCGGCGCCGGCGGTCAGGCCGGCCGGCTCACTGTGTATGTGCGGGCTACAGACGCTACCTTACCGGTCTGTCACTGTCACAGTATGCCGCAGCACCGCTGCAGGCAGACACGGGTAAAACGTGTGGAACATACTGACTAGCACACAGCAAGATGGCAGAGAGGAGACTGGAGAGATGGGACTGCAGTGGGTAATTTTCAATGTGGACATGAAGATGAACTGAAAAGTTATTGTATCAATGTCATATGGACTCTATATCATCAAGCCCTTCCACCTCTGAATCATATAACTAGGTCAGAAGCAAGACCATTAGCATAAGACAACATGAGTATTTCATTCCCTGCATCATTTTTAGATTTCCTTGCATCAGTATGACACGGTTTGGCAAGATACAGGAATATGTTTGCACAGAGACAGTCACAAGATATAGAAGCATGAGATACAAAAAAAAAAACATTATTTGAGTCTGAGCACTACTGTGCAGACGTTATGCTGCAAACTTACATCACATTACCCAATGAATACCGCCTAAGTTAAATATTAGTTTATGTCAAAGTATCCACATTCTGAAAAATAGCATGGTAAAATCAGCGGGTGTTATGCCTATTTCCGTAACGTGTCCACCCTGTCCCATGACGTCACGGTCCCATGACATCACAGTCACGGTCTCCACCAATGGGGTGGCCGAATCGGGAGCGTTCGAGACCGGCGGCAGCCGCCATGTTTGTGTAGAGGGGCGGGGCTTGACCTTATATGGCCATGTGCCTCCCACTTTTTGCATTCCTCGCTTTGACATCGCCCAGCGGCTCATCCTTGCAATTTAGGATAAAATAGTCGAAAAGCGAGCTGTAGAGGACATTTCAATCTATCATTTAGTACTCAATTCATCCTGCCGGCTCTTAAGCTATTCAAATGGTAGGACGCGAAAGTAGGCCAATTTAGCACTATTTGAATAGGGAGCGCGTGACGTCATGTTCCTGTGACGTCATGACATTCGCTGACTACTCCGGACGGGTCTACCTAGTATCTAGGGCCTTGTGGTAAAATAACACCCACAGATACACACACACAGCGAGGCTGTGACAATTTCGACGCACATCTGCGGCAGTAATGTCACCAGGCATCCTCAATGAGTTCGATTCGCTAAAACACTGCAAATGCATTTGCATGCGGATCAATTATGCAGACATGCAGATATCAGAAAATTCAGATTTGCATATATTTATATATATATATATATATATATATATATATATATATATATATATATATATATATATATATATATATATATATATATATATATATATATATATATATATATATATATATATATATATATATATATATATATATATATATATATATATATATATATATATATATATATATATATAT
>JAXIVJ010018482.1:0-23082 GCA_036785665.1 Chirona hameri
ATTAATGTAAAAAGATAATTCTACCATTGAAGCACCGATGAATATACACCGATTGAACACGACAATATTTGCGTGAATCTCGATTGTTGGAAGAATGGTTTAACACGCGCCCTGGAGGGCCTCTGATATTTACACGCCCTGGAGGGGGGGGGGGCGGATTTCGCCCCCCCCCCCTATAATCTCGAAAACCACGCAACGTAGCGACAAGCGGGAAACGACGTTAGATAGCTCGAGACAAGCTCTTTCGAAAGTATTACGTTAATTTTTTTTTCAGGTCAATATTGAGGTCACCAGAGGTCATCAAGGGTCAGATTTTCAAGTTTTCAAGACTTCGGTTCGAACACCCCCAAATATCTCGTGAACTATGATAGTTAGCAGCAAACGGAAACAAAGAGATCGAAAGTCATTGAAAAATGCAATCGACATTGGTGTCCTCAGATTTGAGCTCATGTCAATAGTTTAGGCTCCAGAGGTCATCGAATGTCAAAAAGGTGATTTTGTTTTCAAAACTGTTTTCCCCAAATAACCTTTTATCTAATAAAGATAAAGCAATAATTTTTACGCCATCGCGTGTGTCTTGTCAAGGGGCTTCGAATCATATTCATGGTGACCAGGTTAGGTCAACTGAGAAATTTGACCTCAGGTCAAGGTCAAGTGGTGACCCAAGTTGGTCATGTTGCATATTGGGAGACGTGTCTCGACGAGACAAACATATTGGTACCGTTTTCTCTTCTCTATCTTCATTATGTCGATAGTTATTGATAAAACCGTGTTGGCGGTCACAAAATTGACCTGACCTTAGGTCACCGATATTAGAAATCCAAGATCAACAAATTGTTGGTATCTATGACTTTATGAAGTCCTGCAAGATTGAAACCGATCGGCATAAAACTGTGGCTGTGGTACTACTGCAAACGTTTTGGAGCTGAGGTCATCACGTGACCTGGTCTGGTGACCTGACCTGAGATGACCTGAGGCTTAATTCCGCAACTGAGAAAAACAAAAATGTGGGAAAACTTTCAAATAATTGGGATAGACCATTACAGTATTTTGAAAGCTATGATCGAGCTGATAGGATTTGATTCAAAGTTATACATAAAAAACACTGAACTACGCTCAATGCATTGCAAACGGTCAATATCTTAGATGTTGACTGATTTCGTTTGCTGCCGGTTTGTGTCACCAACCATACCATGACGTTAAATTACTCGGGATAAGACTTCAAAGCCCGTTTGTGGTGGTGTGGCTAGCTTTACTATTTGCATTCACCTTTCTGCAGCATAAGGTAGCTGTCACATTCGAGGTTTCTGCAAAAATACACTTGTTCCCTCAGTTTCACAAGGTAAACCACTTCCTTCCATCTTGTCTGCTTTAATAAGTGATCATGATTGCTGTGTCAGTGATAGCTGACGGGTATCAATCAGCACCATATTTGCCTGTGTGGGCGTCACCTGAGAGTGAATCTACACACTCGTCGCGCGAGGCTGCTGCGCTGCTTACTTGTTATAGAGGACGATGTCGGGCCTCCATATATGGTCAGACGGCACGTGAAGCATAGTAACACCACCGTACTCCAACGGGTCCCACTTGAGCTTGTAGTCCTCCCAGTGCTGGCAGAGAGCGGAAGAGACGAAGCGTCAAAATACCTACCTATATTAAACAGAGATCTATATAAAGGGCAAATTCAAACCGTTACAACGCGCTAAACTCGAAAACCCTTGGTGGTGGACCCAAAACACATACATTCTCTGAATCAGCATAATGGCAGGTAGGTTTATGTACCACTACCATCCAGATCGGATCTCTATAGTTTTCAAGTAAATTGTGAAAACGTCATATTTGTTAACCCGCGAGTTACTGGGGGGGGGGGCTATTTTTTGCCTCCTCCTCCCTCCCGTTATTTTGCAATAACTCTTAAACGAACACCGATATCGTTACCAAACTTGCAGTACCTTCTCTCACATCAATTCTACACATGTTGGCAAAATACAAAATATGAAGTTATGATAGGTCAACCGGGAATGACGTCAGAGTGACGTCAAGTTCTTCGGTTTTGGTTGCAAAATAATGGTTTGCGGAAAACGCTGTCAAAGGTACGATGTTTGAGATAAACTCAATTGTCTTAAATCCAATTACTGACTATCGACCGGGCTATCAAACTGCTATCTCGGATTTTTTAGTTTGTTTTAAATGCAAAATTTTGAGAAATCCAAATACATTTTTTTTTAAACAAAATTTTCAAGAAAAAATAAGAATGATAAAAAACCGGAATATATGTGATTGAGACGTGCGCGATGAATATGTGTACCAAATTTGAAGTCGATATCTTCAAAAATGACTGAGTTATGATCTTTAAATGACACAAATAGACCACCTCTCACAGCATTACTATGCATAAAAAACGCATTTCCATTTTTGCTTTTTACTTCTATTTATATGGAACAAACAATGTTCTAAGGTCATTTTACGCGTTCTAGACGATAAACAAACCCATAAACATGTGTTAAAATGCCTAATGACCTTAATCTGCAGTTTGACCTCGTGACCTCGGATGACCTTGACCTGACCCAAGGTGATTAACAGCTTATAAAGGTACTTAGAAGTGTCAGACACACGAATCATACCGATTTATCGCAGCTTATGCGTTTAATATCGCAATTTTGCGCGACAATTCCATCCATCGAGACCTTTTGACACGGTCAAACATTTTGTACTTGACCTGACCTGTGACGTCATCGGTGACCCGAGGTCAACACTATTAAGTTTCCCTTGATTAATTTACCAGGGCTATCGAATGCAGTTTGAATTTTTACAATCGGTCCAGTAGTTCCGGAGATCCGAGGGGAGGGGGGGGGGGGGGGGGAAATAGCCCCCCCCAGTAAGTCGTGTTATGAAATATACCCCAGTAACTCGCGGGTTAAGAATGCAATGATATTCGTATTTAGTGGGCCCGATTTTATGCATACGTTGCGCTTTTGTGACATTCATTATGTAACCGTTTTAAACTGCAGAAGCAGGGGAGAAATATACATTTAGAGTTTGGGGCGGTGTTTTGACTCTTAGCGTGCTCTTATCATTATACGAGTCATGTTTCAGTTTAGTTTACCAGTGTCTATTACCAAGGGGCAGGGGTGAATTCATAAAATCTGCAAGGGAGGGGGGGGGGGGGGGGGGGGTCATCAATTGCAGTGGTGCCCCTAGCTATACCCAAACCTGAAAACTCAACGGATTTGGTCCACTATATTTTGAGGGTGCCCCTATTTCAGCTTTTTTTTGACAACGTTGGCTATAGGTATTTGCAATATCAGTCGTACCCTTTCCATCATTTACAGTGTCGCGGATGGTGCTAAAATATATCATTTGTATAGTCAAGGGCGGCCCCAGACGGCTGATGAAGAATTGACCAAGAGGGAAGACGAGGTTCGTGACCACTGACCAGGGGGGGGGGGGGGGGGTAGCCGTTTTTTACGAGCAGTAAATCGTATGCATGCGATAAACTATTATTGCACCGCGAAGCGGCGCCAGTATTTGAGGTTTGAGCGGGTTGAAAAACTAATTTGTACTATTGGAACCAGGATGCAGGGTCAAAACGAGGAAATATGTCTGGAGCAAAAGGTGGGGTCAAAAGACATGTTGCCCCCATTTAAGGCCAAAGCTGGGGCCATGGCCCCCATATTCCCACCCCCCATGCGGCCGCCAGTGTGTACAGTCTATATTATACTTTTTTTGTACTAGAAAAGACCACTGATTGATTTTCACCGCGTAGCGTCGCGGAATATTTTGCTTTATTTGTTTTTGTCTGGATAACTAGGCCCTCAAAAAAATCGAAAGGTTCTATAACCTATATGTTATAGTTTTTTATATCAAATATATATAAACTTTATACCCATTATATATACCCATTATCAGCCCAAGAGATGATACATATATATTATATAGGTTATAGACTTCAGGGCCCCGCGAGTCCGATATATTGTTGCCTCTGGTGCCCCTTCATAGCCCAAGGGACGGGAGGCATGAAGGGACATTTTTTTGGCATAATTTAACAATTTTAATTCAGCATAATTTCGCGATTTTGTTTTTCTCTTCCAGCGACCAATGTTTGTGATTTCATGGCGGCACCAGACCATTGTTTTCCCTCCTGGATTCAAGGAGGCACGGTGCCCCGGTGTCCCCCCTCGCCACACAGTGCCGCCTACCCATGGTGGTGCTCCTGGTTAATTGGTACACCGGCGCAGTGGTGCCCTTGGTTCAAAGAGCACTGCATTATTTGCGCCGCGTAGCGCCGTAATTGTTTTTGCTTTATTTTGGTGGTGCCCCTGGTGCCCCGGCGCGGTGGTACCCCCACGCCACGGCGCGGCCCAGGGGGGGGGGGGGGGGGGGGGGGTCATGACCCCAGTGACACCCCCTGGATTCGCCCCTGTCAAGGGGCATGAAGAATGTGGAAGAATAAGAGAAAATGGTAGAGGTGTCAACTTCTTTCCATGCACAGTCTGAAAGATGTCAGTATGTTGCCCTATATTTCTTACTGATCTTACCGAATTTATATTTGATCTCATTTCCTATTACCAGGGGCCCGGGAACGATTTCAAAGTTAGGGGGGGGGGGGGGGGGCAAAACCAATTTTGACTAGCCACCCCATTTTTTCGTCGGATTTCGACTTTCACTTCAACTGGAGGCTGGAGCCCTACTTCGACTGGAGCCCTTCCATAATGAATGCTAATTTTAAAACACTTGAAAATGAAAATAAAAATATTTGCATACTTCATGATTATAGGTATACCATCATGATCGTAAAACAATAGGGTTTTCATTCATAATCATCTCGGACAGGTACATTTTATCAGCTTTCAACACTAGTGCTGTTTTTTTTTGCGGGAACACATTTCGGCTCTTCTCTGAAAGATATGCCGCACCACACGCCTGATATATTCCGGTTAAAACCACGGTCATAGAATACTAGGTAACGCGGTCCCGATCCTTCAACATGGGGCCATGTCGTCAGCTTGTGGTATGTAAGCAAACCAAAGTTTTGAATACATTTTTATACTTTTTGTGAGTATTTGAAACGAACCTTATACGTAAAATATAATTTAGAATCATCTATTCAAACCTATTTTTATAAGCCAGATTTTTGCATTTTGAAATTCATATTTAGAGCTGACAGGGGATATGTTAAGAATACGTGACAGGGGATAGGTTGGAGAATGGGGCTTATTTGGAGTACAACCCGGCGTCTCAACAACAAAATGTACGCAAATAAATACACTGTAAACTCATTTCGACAAGGATTCGTTTTTTAACTACTAGCGTTTGTCAAAAATACATATATTTGGGATGTCAAAAGACGAGTTCCTCGTCACAATTCGTCGTATCAACAAGTCAAACGCTATCTTTAATACCAATACCTAGTTTTGCATTAGTAATATTGACAAAGAAGATGGAGCCTATTGTAAAAATGGCACGGATCTGCTCCGCATGTGTATAACATGTGTAACATGTGTATGTGTAAGCCACACGTTTGTTGGCAGAGTCAGCGACACGTTCGTGAAGCTTGTGGTGGAAGCACAATTACGTGGATGTCGCACGTTGTTCATAACAAGCACAAGCGTGTGCCGCGTTAAAGGAAATAGTTCACCTTGGATTTTTTTACCAAACACGATTTGATTATATTTTGTAATACAATTTATTTTTATATTGTCAAAAATGGCCTTATATCGCGCCGATTCAGGACAGAAGGCCGTAAATTTGTATTGTTTATCAAAACTAAATGCATACTCTCTGAGTCCGAGTCCTGCCGTCACGCGAATGTAAAAAATGGTTCAGCCAATCAGATTCGAAAGTAGTCTCGTAAGGATAGACTCGCATTGGAGATGTGCCAACCGGCGGCCGGCGGTTCGCTTGCTAGCACTAGCGGCAAGCTGATTGGCTGATGGTATAGCCTCTGCCCGGGCTAGAACCAGTACAACATTATTTCGCCAGCACCGCATTCCTTCGCCAAAAAATTAAATATATTCGGCTGGAGAGTCTGTTCAGTCAAGAAAACTTGCAGATAGGGGTTTCCCAACACGGGCTACAAAACTGATATCTCAGTTTAAAACTAATGTTGAAGGTGAACTATTTCCTTTAAGCTCCATGCGATAATCTCGTTCGCCATTTTGGATGAAGCAATTTTCTAAGACGTATAGTTATCTGTCATTAACAATTATGCAAATGGTCTCACTGATAAGTTGCTGTTATATTGCTATTTGATTTATCTCGGAAGCTTGTTGGTTGTTTGATTTATTTGTTTAGCGTATTGTTTTTGCTCTCTGTGTAGTTAACAAGAAAGTATCTCGGTTAGGATCCTTCGCGAATGTTATTCCCGGAATGCGGCTCAGTAGGGCACGCCGGTTGGTCTTCATGGTGAGCCGTGCGCGTGTTGTCTTGTTTTAAGTTAATTGTTTTTTTCTTGGAATATATCTCGCATCAAGATGTGCATTTTGCTGGTTGATTGAGTTGAGGTGAACATAAATCAAGATGAAGCATAGGTATAGTGAATTGAGGTATGTGTCCTCTAAGGCCCAGTTCCCGGTGCGTTTCAGCAGACTGGAAAGATAGTAAGCGTTCAACTTCTTGTGTTGATAGTGTTATCGGGTGTTTTCATATATGCCAATATGTGCATATATTATGATGTGGAAAGTTGATGAATCGTGAGTCATATTTCCTGTATAGATATGGTCTTGGCGTCAGTCGGGACCGAGGCTCCCGGGTCGAAGGTATGTTAAAAAGGTACCTTGTATCGTTTGAGGCTGGAGTCATCGTTTCGTTTTGAAGATTATTGAAGCATCTTGTTGCGTTTGTGTTCACGTCAGATGACGTTTGTTTCGCACGTCAGATGACGTTTGTTTCGCACGTCACAGGACGTTTGCGTCGCGTCGAAGGATACGCAGTTACGCATGTCGCATGTTGCACACCAGGGTTATGACTTATGCTGGTTTTCAAATATACTTCAAAGAGTTTTGTCATGTTTTAGCACTGGGAGCTACAAACTGTCTACGAACACTTCCTGCGTAAAACTACGATTACAAGGAAGGCTCCTGTAGCATAATTCGGGTCAGTGCCTGGTAACCTACATACAAGTACAGGTCTGCACCGGGTGAGCACTGCTTTTATTACTAACGTTTGCCTAGTTTCGACACAACGATGACAAAGATCAGCCTTGTTAAACACACAGGTACGTGGTTCTATATGGTAATGGTATAATCACAACATGGTAGACGTTCGTAGACATTACGATGACAAAGTGGTCCTTCGTAGTTCGTTCAACCAACTACGAGTGAATATAATGTGCGAAAATAATGTGCGAAAATTCGGTGAACGCCACCGACCAGAACCAATAGTCAAGGGGAAACGGGCGATCGCAGCCCTGGCCTTTGGGGGGAGGGCCAACTTGGCAAGGGGGCCCGCGGTTGGTCTAAAAGGGCCCTCGGTCGGTGCGAGGGGCTCTACGCTCAACGCTGATTTGAAAGGGTATTTTTACACCTGAGGCTTGGTTTTAAACTTTCTAGGGCTTTTGAAACCTATAGTTTATGCCGGTCTGAAAGCGGCCTTCAAACGGTCTGAGAGGGTATTTTCAGGCATTGGGTATTCTAAGACACATCAGCAGGGCCAAAACACACTGCATTTCAGGTTTCGATGAAAATTCCGTTGTCATGGGTGTCATGGGACGTAGGAACGTCACGAAAAGTGTGTGTGTGTGTGTGTGTGTGTGTGTGTGTGTGTGTGTGTGTGTGTGTGTGTGTGTGTGTGTGTGTGTGTGTGTGTGTGTGTGTGTGTGTGTGTGTGTGTGTGTGTGTGTGTGTGTGTGTGTGTGTGTGTGTGTGTGTGTGTGTGTGTGTGTGTGTGTGTGTGTGTGTGTGTGTGTGTGTGTGTGTGTGTGTGTGTGTGTGTGTGTGTGTGTGTGTGTGTGTGTGTGTGTGTGTGTGTGTGTGTGTGTGTGTGTGTGTGTGTGTGTGTGTGTGTGTGTGTGTGTGTGTGTGTGTGTGTGTGTGTGTGTGTGTGTGTGTGTGTGTGTGTGTGTGTGTGTGTGTGTGTGTGTGTGTGTGTGTGTGTGTGTGTGTGTGTGTGTGTGTGTGTGTGTGTGTGTGTGTGTGTGTGTGTGTGTGTGTGTGTGTGTGTGTGTGTGTGTGTGTGTGTGTGTGTGTGTGTGTGTGTGTGTGTGTGTGTGTGTGTGTGTGTGTGTGTGTGTGTGTGTGTGTGTGTGTGTGTGTGTGTGTGTGTGTGTGTGTGTGTGTGTGTGTGTGTGTGTGTGTGTGTGTGTGTGTGTGTGTGTGTGTGTGTGTGTGTGTGTGTGTGTGTGTGTGTGTGTGTGTGTGTGTGTGTGTGTGTGTGTGTGTGTGTGTGTGTGTGTGTGTGTGTGTGTGTGTGTGTGTGTGTGTGTGTGTGTGTGTGTGTGTGTGTGTGTGTGTGTGTGTGTGTGTGTGTGTGTGTGTGTGTGTGTGTGTGTGTGTGTGTGTGTGTGTGTGTGTGTGTGTGTGTGTGTGTGTGTGTGTGTGTGTGTGTGTGTGTGTGTGTGTGTGTGTGTGTGTGTGTGTGTGTGTGTGTGTGTGTGTGTGTGTGTGTGTGTGTGTGTGTGTGTGTGTGTGTGTGTGTGTGTGTGTGTGTGTGTGTGTGTGTGTGTGTGTGTGTGTGTGTGGTGTGTGTGTGTGTGTGTGTGTGTGTGTGTGTGTGTGTGTGTGTGTGTGTGTGTGTGTGTGTGTGTGTGTGTGTGTGTGTGTGTGTGTGTGTGTGTGTGTGTGTGTGTGTGTGTGTGTGTGTGTGTGTGTGTGTGTGTGTGTGTGTGTGTGTGTGTGTGTGTGTGTGTGTGTGTGTGTGTGTGTGTGTGTGTGTGTGTGTGTGTGTGTGTGTGTGTGTGTGTGTGTGTGTGTGTGTGTGTGTGTGTGGGTGGGTGGGTGGGTGGGTGGGTGGGTGGGTGGGTGGGTGGGTGGGTGGGTGGGTGGGTGGGTGGGTGGGTGGGTGGGTGGGTGGGTGGGTGGGTGGGTGGGTGGGGTGGGTGGGTGGGTGGGTGTGTGTGTGTGTGTGTGTGTGTGTGTGTGTGTGTGTGTGGGTGGGTGGGTGGGTGGGTGGGTGGGTGGGTGGGTGGGTGGGTGGGTGGGTGGGTGGGTGGGTGGGTGGGTGGGTGTGTGTGTGTGTGTGTGTGTGTGTGTGTGTGTGTGTGTGTGTGTGTGTGTGTGTGTGTGTGTGTGTGTGTGTGTGTGTGTGTGTGTGTGTGTGTGTGTGTGTGTGTGTGTGTGTGTGTGTGTGTGTGTGGGTGGGTGGGTGCGTGCGTGCGTGCGTGCGTGCGTGCGTGCGTGCGTGCGTGCGTGCGTGCGTGCGTGCGTGCGTGCGTGCGTGCGTGCGTGCGTGCGTGTGTGTGTGTGTGTGTGTGTGTGTGTGTGTGTGTGTGTGTGTGTGTGTGTGTGTGTTTGGGGGGGGGGCAGTTAAACTTTTATCTCGTATTGAGAGAAACCAATATTTATTTATGCAATATTTATTTGCAGATTCGGGCTATTCTAGTCTTGGCTAGACTTTTGCCATACAAAAAAAAACGACCAAAAGACAATATTTTAGGGAAAAATGGCCTAAAAGTGAGGGGGCCATGCCTCCACCTGTTCATTCGCCTATGTGGGTACATGAGGCGCTGAATCACGTTGTGGCAAGTTTCACTTAAGCTCCCTTGATGGAACAGATACTGAGTTATCGCCACCGGCATTTCCGTGAGGTCACGATGCAAGGCTTTCTTCTAAGCCAAAACTCTGCCACCGATTAACCTTCGCCCTAGTGTGGGTCATTTTGACTCTCCCTGAGGTTTTTCGGGAATAGCGGGAACACGGCGGTGTACAACGCCTCCAAAATTGACATAGGCCTTCGGGTATCAATTATCCATGTATTGTGTAATTTTACATAGGGTCATCTCAGGTCAGGTCACCAGGTCACGTCGAGGGATCTTACCTCCAAAAATAGTTGTGGTCGTGCCAAAGTCACAGGGGTTGATCGAACGATTTCAAACTCACAGAAGTTAATCAGAGCATAGGTATCGACAATTCGTTTAACTCTGATATTTTGATTTCGGTGACTAAAGGGCAGGTCAATTTCGTGACCTACCCATTACAAGTCAATGGGAAAATATACAAACGCTTCATATTCAGAGGATATGCAATACCTAGATCAGGCCAATTCTGTCAGAATCATGTTATTTTAGCTCATTCTTGACCCAGGTGCAACTGTTGGTCAGTGACCTATGCAAGGTCGGCTGAGGACATCTGAGGTCACTAGCACTTGTTTGCCAATGACTCTTTATATAATGAATATAGAGACGTGCAACTCGCATTACTGTGTTTGGTTTGCTGATATGCGTCTCCCCATATGCAACATTACCTACAGGGTTCACAAATGACCTTGACCTGAGGTCAAATTTTGAACTTGACCCAATCCGGCTATCGTGAATACGCATCGAAGTGCCTCGATGAGGAAAACACGATGGCGTTGAAAGTATTGCCCTATCTTAATTAGGTAAAACGATGTGCACGAAAAACTTCTGGAAGAAAATGGCAGCATGCATGACATTTGGTGACCTCTAAAGCCTAAACTGTTAACATGAGCTAAAATGTGTTTTTCTTTTAATATGATAAATAACCTTTTTTACGGAACGTTAAGATCAGCCACGCGCAAGTTGGGTGGGGGGGGGGGGGGGCAAGCGCCACCTCTACCCCCTGTTCCCGGGCCTACGCCTATTACTTTGACATAGGTACTTAGCCAATCTGCTCAACAAAAATCATAAAGGCACCATGTTCAACAACTTATGTCCAATATGAATACAGCTAATGTTCTTATCCGAGCTTTGGGTTAGAGTGAGACATATGACCAATGCAGTTGGTACTCGGTCCAACCATAAGCCCCACTAGTCATCATCATGGGTTAGTGACACCCATGGCATCGCCATGGGTCATAATAAGGGTGATAATGTAGGCAAACACACAAACTCTGGTCATGACAAGATACATACAGAACTTTCATGCTATTGGTGGTGTAGAGTGTAGACGATACATAAAGTAGGTAAAAGTTTAATCTTCAGACACGTCCTAACCTCAGGCTTCATGCTATCAGAATGCAGACAATACCAACGCATGGTGCTTTAGTGTGTCAGTATTGATAACCTTCTGATAGCATGCAAGCCAATGTTCTTATCCCAGCTTTGGGTTAGAGTGGGACATATTACCAATGTAGTTGGTACTCAGCCCAACCATAAGCCCCACTAGTCATCATCATGTGTTAGTGACACCCGTGGAATTGCCATGGGTCATAATAAGGGTGATAGGTAATGTAGGGTGATATGATAGATAATAACGGTGTTAGGTAATGTAGACAAACACACAGGGGCCAGGCACGTATTTTAAAGTTGAGGAGGGGGGGGGGGGGGGGGGGCGATACAAAAATGGGCAGACTTCTCACTTCCCATCTTAGTGCACCTTTTCGTTCTCAGATTTTCCTCATTGGAGATACGCGCCATGCTGGTGCTCGGCGCCACATTCGCCGTGCCGGGGGGGGGGGGGCACGTTTCAACGCCCCCCCCCCCCACGAACTCGGCTCCTATGTTACGTAGACAAAATCCGAAAACACTGTTCGAAAGCTCATCAAAAACGCTTCGAAAATATTTCATTTTTTTTTGGTTCAGGTCAATATTGAGGTTACCAGAGGTCATCAAAGGCCAGATTTTCCAGTTTTAGGACCAGGAACCCCAAATATCTCTGGAACTATGATAGCTAAGAACAACAAAAAATCGAAATCTCTGGAAGTATTCAATCAAAAAGTGTCATCAAATTTCAGCTCAGGTCAATAGTTTAGGCTCCAGAGGTCATAAAAGGTCACAATGGCTATTTGATGGCAAAACGTTGTTCGCATTTTTTTAATTACCAAATCAAGATAAGGTAATGATGTTGACGCCTTCGTGTTCGTCTCGTCAAGGCGCTTCCAATGGCATTAAACTTGATCAGTTTAGTTCAACTGATAAATTTGACCTCAGGTCAAGGTCAAGTGGTGACAAAAGCAGGTCATGCTGCATATTGGGAGACGTGTCTCGACGATACAAACACATTGATGCCAGTTTCACTTATTTATCTTCATTCTATGGAGAGTTATTGACACACAAAGTGTTGGTGACCTCAGCTGACCTCGGCTGACACTGTAAGGGTCACTGAACAAAAATTGCACCTGGATTATCAAGAATAGCCTATGATAACATGATCCAGAAGGAATTGGACTGATATCATGCGTATCCTCGGAATAGGAAGCATTTTAATATTTCCCCATTGACTTATAATGGGGAGGTCACGAAATTGATCCGACCTTAGGTCACCGATAAACAAAATCTTAGATATTCGAATTATAGGTAGGTACATATTACCTTATGAAATGCTGTAGGTTTGAAACCGATCGGCAAACACCTGTGACTGTGGTACGACCGCAAACTTCTTTGGAGGTGGTGTCACGTGACCTGGCCTGAGACGACCCGTAGTCAATCATTTCACACAATGTGGGTAATTGATGCCCGAACAGGTGTGCCAAAAACGGCAGTTGAAACGGCGGTGCTGCGCGCCGCCGTTTTTCGTTATCTTCGAAAAACCTTAGGGGGAGGGGGCCCCGGCACGGTGCGGGTTAACATTAAAACACAAATTATGAAAAAGAGGGGGTCATGCCATCTCCGTTTACTACTATGAACCGTATGCCTTTGTGAACCCGCCTGTCGTCTGATAAAATACTCGTAGGTACCTGACGCCTGACGTTTTTTCTTCTTGAAGAAGCCCACCAGTGTGGGCTGCACCGACCGCTCCATCACCGTATCACGGTTACCTACGTCATTTACGATAACTCTTGCTTGCAATTGCCACCCCGTCGGCAGAGACAGAGGACAGCTAGAGGGCTGCACGCCAGTTTGACCACATCCGTAACGTGGACGTGGGATAAACTTGTAAACAAAATGCAGCAGATGTTTATCGCTGTCAGTGCGTCATTTTAACGACGACGCGCCAAGCAGCAGGAAAATAAAGGTATAAGATATTGCCGCTCTACAATACTTATATGACATGCTTTAAAGGAAAACCATATACAAAAATGAAAGTGACATAAGGAGGCTTTCATATTTTATATCACTTGTGATAAAAAAATTGAAAGAGCTCATTTTTAGGGAAACTTCTGCCACGCCCAAGTTGGAGGGGGGGGGGGGGCAAGCGCCCCCGCTGCCCTCTGTTCCTGGCCCCTGCAAACGCCCAAACTCTGGTCATGAGAAGATACACACAGTTCCAATTATAGAACAGCTGGTAACATGTATTTGTTTTCTTCAAGTCTTGCTGATGGGTTGTGCCCAAGGTTGGAATTTGTGTGCCCAAATTTGGAACAGCATGCCCATTTTTGTCTGGCTGATTGGTTGTAAGCGACCTGTTTTTTTTTGGCTCTTGGTGTGCCCAAGTTTGGAATCTGTGTGACCATGGCCTGCCTTTGGGGACCAGTATCAGTTGGTGGCATAGCAGGAGACTGACCTTGGTGGCATAGTGGGGGAGAAATATATATTTAGAGCACTAATTACTGCAGTATTGACTGACTGAGTGCACTAAGATTATATTCACGACTGCGGCCTTGGTTTCAATGTATTGCTCTAAAATTATATTCACGACTGTGGCCTTGGTTTCAAACATTTCAATGCATTTCAATGCATTTCAATGCTCAAATTTTCAACCATAGTACCAGGGGCCAGTATCAGTTGATGGCATAGTGAGAGATAAATATAAATTTAGAACACTCTTTTTTACACTCACAATTAACAAACACTCACAATTAGATTCATGACTGTGACCTTGGTTTCAATGCTCCAATGATTACAGAACGGCTGGTAGCGTGTATTTGTTCAAGTCTGGCTTATGGGTTGTAAGCTACCCGGGTGTGTTTTGGCTTCCAAGACACCACCAGGTACTTAATTTCCCGGGCAACGCCGGGTACCCCAGCTAGTAACTCCATATGTTACAAAATGCTGAATGTGGTATGTGTACTCTTAGCATGAACATTGCTCAAACGTTTTTTCCTCAATTATATGACAGTGCCTGCTTTCCAACTTTTCTACGTCAGGACTATCAACCGAATTATTAATGCGATGAGTTCGCTTTATTATTTGATCTCTTGTGTTTTCCTTCGTTTTCTCACTCTGGATAGAAAGCTGAACATTTTACAAACGAAAACTGCGTACATAATCTCATTACACTTAATAGTGTTAACTTTTAGCCAGTTAGTCAATCCACTTCCATGCAAGTTAATTTCGCACGGTGCTTCACTTTACCACTCACTTACCAGCATGCAATGTTGTGCAATGTCATGTTGCATACGCATGCAATGGAAATTGCTCACATGGCAGCTTCTCACTAGGTTAAGCTATTTCGTTCCCGTACGGAAATTACGCAGAATGGCTAATATGAATACCAGCCATTTGTTTCCTGGTCATCTCCTTTACGGTGCATCAACGGAAACTTTCACCACGAACTCAACACAGTTTCGCCAGATTGCATGCTCGTAGATGTAGCTACGGTAGAATGCTTCATCTAGATGATAGCAACAGCTCAAGGACATGCCTAACATTAGGCAACTAGTAAAGCTAGAAGCTTCAGTGTGGAAACTTGTGCAACATGCTCCCGGAAAGCTGTTTCGCCACGGAAGGTGACGGCTCTCTTGAACAAGGCGCGCTATATTCGTCACCCAACGCTGACTGGCATCCGAGAGAACACATGTGGACGGCTTCAGTCATGTGGAACTCAACTTCGTGGATATCGGACGATAGCGGTTTATGATGCCACCGGATGGAAAATGTTCCGTGCGATTTCTAAAATGTAGTTATGGGTGCTTTATCTCCGAACAACTGTCGCAAATGTCCGATGGAGTGTTTCAAAAAGGGGACGACTTGACAACCGGGAGATAAAAATATAACCATTCAATGTACTTCATAGAGCTTAGCGCTTGTACGAGGAACATACCTGCGATAATTACAAACGAAAAAATATGACATTTTCCTCGAAAATACGAGAAATCCAAGGTTATCAAAATGTTATTTTTGTGTTGTAATATTTCGGCCACGGACCTTTGTCAAACAGTAAAACACTAGTGCTAACCCGTTCGCTCCGCTGGACGATTAGCTGGCATCTCCGGGATGGAGGTATCCGCACCAATTCAGCACGTTAATTAACTGGACTGGAACTGGAATTGCATAGGACATAACTACCTATTACCCGTCGAGGGATCACCGCCCCACCAACTCCGGTGCGTCGGTGACTTATCCCATCTCCCACATATGTCCTATGCATAGCTAGCTGGCATCTCCGGGATGGAGGTATCCACACCAATTCAGCATGATAATTAACTGGGACTTTAAAATGAATAAACTGAGCGGTGCCGGGTAGACAGACAGATAGACAGACAGCAAGGGCGGATCCAGGATATTTTAGAAGGGGTGGCAGCAGGCCAATTTAGGGGCGCCTTCCAAAAATCCAGGGGTGCCATGATAGCAATGTTCGTTAAGCCGCAGCTGGAGCGAACGGGAGACATTAAAACAAGCAGCACACATGCAATTTAGTACATCTTTTCGCTGTATGTGAATGCCTTAATCCATCGCCGGGCGCCTGGCGGCGCCTGGCGACGGACAGCCCGTGGGGCGCCCTTCTGGCGAGGGGGGGGGGGGGGGGGGGGGGGGGACCGCTGTGGCCACCCCCTGGAACCGCCCCAGCTGAAAACGATGGTGATAATTTTATCTCGAAAGTCACTTAACTTTATACAAATTAAGCTTTTAAATTTGGGACGATGAAGTCATTATTGAACTATAGACCGCCGCTGATTGGCTGAGAAAGTGGGATTGGCTGAAAAAGTCGCTGTCAGCCAATCAGCGGCGGCACTAGCCTAGACCCCATTTTGCGAACTGTAAATTTAATTGCTTAAAAACGGCTAAGTTTTGGGGAAAATGACCCGAGTATTTTCAACCTTTTCCATAAAAGCAAAACAAAAAAAATCAATTTTGTCCGAATGTTTTTGAATGGATGGATTTCCGAGGTCAGGCCCGCGCTGAGCACAGCTTATTGCGCAGGCTCTGACCGCATCACCCGATCAAGCAATTCCTGGCGTCCGGCAGAATTTAGAAGCGAAAGTTGTACGTGCCCGACATACCTGGACACGGTCCGCCCCGCCCTGTGACGTCACCCGACCTTGAGTGCGACCGCTGCCACCGGTCACAGGCCATCCCAGTCAGGGGCAAATAGCGAGCGCCAAAGCGACTCGAACCCAGGCTGCCACTACCGGGTGAGATCAGAAGTTCGGCGCTCTCCCAACTGAGCTACAGGGGCGGAGACTAAGATAATGGCTACCTCAGTTCAAAACCAATACAAAGGTGAAACATTCCCTTTAAGGTATTTATGCTAAGAATCCACATTATTTTCAAAATATTTTTGTCATCGCTCAAAACGATGCGGGGCAGAATTTTTGGGACGACACAAATTGGAAACATCCTTGATACAGCCTTGAGGGGCGCCACCCGATCGACACAGGGGCGCCACCAATATTGGCGACAATTTTGCAGGGGGGGGGGGCCCCCCCCTGCAAAAAAAGAAGAACCCCCCCCCTGCGCCCCTCCGCGCGCCTACGGACGGGCGGAGGGGCGCCGTCACTGGCTGGAGGGGGTGGCGTCGCTAGCCGGAGGGGTGCCGTGACTGGCCGGAGGGGCGCCGTCACGGGCCGGCGAGGGGCAGTCACTAGTCGGAGTGACGTCGTCACCCGCCGGAGGGGCGTGAGCCGTCACTCGCCGGAGGGGCGTGGTCACTGGAGGGAGAGGCGCAGGGGGGGGGGGGGGGTTCTTCTTTTTTTTTGCAGGGGGGGCCCCCCCCCCCCTGCAAAATTGTCGCCAATATTGGTGGCGCCCCTGTGTGGCGCCCCGCCATCATCAATATTGGTGGCGCCCCGCCATCATCATCATCATCATTTATTTTTTTCTTTCATATAGCGCATAAGTAAATACAGGAGTATTGAGGATGAGCGCAAAAGCGAATTTTCGCTTAAATTATAGCGCTTCTCCAAAGAAAAGAGAAAACTTAAACTGTAACAGGGGCGGCGTGATCGCCCCTGGCGCGGATGGTACCAGCTCCCCCCCCCCCCCGACGTGCCGCCCACAACCTGCTGTTATAAAATTTGGTGAGCTGGGCCTGTCCGTGGTGCGCCGCCGCTGGACCAGCGCTGCCAAGAGCTGGATCACTGTTGACTAGGTGGCATTGATGAAGCGGTGAGTATGATTAAGGAAAGATTGAACAATATATACTAGTTTCGGATGAAGAGCTGTGTGAACGTTTGAGCCATGTACAAATGTGTCTACTTTTTCTTGGTGTGACATGCTGTCCAATGTTGGGATTAATGTACGGGTTAGGGCATAGAGTTGATGTCTTGACTGAGGATAATTTGGACAGAAGAGGATGAAATGTTTTTATGTCTTCTGTGTGATGTCCGCATGAGCAGGCATGATTTGGGGTCGAGCGAAATGTTGAATATATGCGAAAATTTAGAGAGGATAGGCCTACACGAAGTCTGGTGTGGAGGATGTTGCATATTTTGTCCCAGCTGAGTAAAAGAGCGGTGGTTTGGTGTTCCCAAGCCGGTCCCAGATGATCTTACAAAAGTTGGTCGTGATTGTGTGTGTCTGACCGATTCGGGTAACTGGTTCCAGAGGCGGGTGGTGGCGGGGATGAATACATTTTTGAAGGATGTTAGGCGATTTTTCTGACTGGAAAGAGTGGTGGCGTTTCTGAGGGAGAGCCCGGTGCTATTTCCGCGCGTTTCGGGGATTATGCTCGTGATATAGGTAGGGAGCGGGGGTTTTTCACTGAGCGGGAGGGGGGGGGGGGGGGTCACTGTCCGTTACTGTCCGGAGGGGTGCCGTCAATGGTCGAAGGGGCGCCGTCACTGGTCGGAGGGGCGCTGTCACTGGCCGGAGGGGCGCCGTCACTGGTCGGAGGGGCGCCGTCGCTCGCCGGAGAGGCGTAGTCACTGGCCGGAGGGGCGCCTTCTCTGGCCGGAGGGACGCCGTCACTGGTCGGAGGGGCGCAGTCGCTGGCCGGAGGGGTGCTGTCACGTGCCGGAGAGGCGCCGTCTATGGTAGGGAGCGTCCTCACTGGCCGGGGACGCCGTCACTGGCCGCAAGAGCGCCGTCACTGGCCTGAAAGCGTCCTCACTGGCCGGAGTGGCGCCATCACTGGCCGGAGGGGCGCCGTCATTGATTGGAGGGGCGCCAGCTTTGCATGGGCGCCTCGAGTCCAAAGGACCAGGTCATGCCCTGAATGACCGTATACTCGGTACGCCACTGGCATCGGACATAGAACCCTGCGTCAGACCAGAATTTGGCTGATACATTGTGTCCATATAGGTGTAATTTTTGTATGTAACAGAACATCTTTGACAACCTGAAGTGTATTCATGTCAAGGGTGAACAGCATGTTTACAACTGAGGATATGTTTTGGTTTGCGGGGTGCTGTGCATAGTGATAAATATGTCAAGAACCGGATAAATAGCAGTGCTGGCGAACGGTCTACCCGAGACGGTAAGAGTGAAATAACTGCGCCTGGCGCATTCTTTCGTGGCTTTAGCGATCGCATCCAACATCGCAACAATCAACTAGGTCCTGTTCCTTCCACAGAGCTTTCCAACGATTTTGTCCATGCAGTCACCATCAATGAGACATGCTCTTTCATAAGCACATTACAATTCCACCAGCAAACTTTGACTTTTGGAATTCCTGATGCATTCCTGGTAAGTGCTAAGGCGATGGAACGGAGTTGGTTTCAGGCTGCAGCGTAGTGTAGATAAAACTGAATGTGTCAAATTATTAATATCTGGAAGAAGGAAAAAGTCATGAAGTAAAAGTTCTGGTGATTCTCATTAAAATAGTTTAATGAAAATGGAGGAAGGGAAAAAGAGTCGGCTCTTCTGAATGCGTGCGTACTAGTGATGTCATTCGGTAACCAAAATTTTGGTATACCCCAAAAATTCCAATACCGAATCGGTTATTGGTTGGTCAGAGAACACATTTTAGGTATGTTTCGGTCAAGCAAGTCAGCGATATACATCAGACCGGCTACCTTTTTTTGCAGGACGTTCGGCATGTTCTGCAGGTATCCAGCTGGGAAATAAGAATGTCAGGCAATTAATTTGGATTCTGATCATCTATACTATTCAGTATTATTGAGTACATGTACATGTACATGTACATATACATATACATATACATATACATTCAGTTTTTGAAAGATTGTCTTGCTGAACAAGTGCTTCCTAAATCTGCTCCCATGCAACAATACAGAATAGTGAGAAGCCCTTTAGTTCTACAGCAAGAACTTCTTTAGAAGAGGCTTGCAGCGAAATAAGAGATAACATTTACGTATTAAACGATCAAAGAAGAGGATTTCAACTTAACACGCGCCCTGGAGGGGGGCGAAATCCGCCCACCCCTTCCTGTTTTTCGAGGATAGCGCAAAAACGGCGGCGCGCAGCGCCGCCGTTTTGTGTATACCTGTTTAGAAATGAACTTCCCGAATTATGTAAAATTATTGGCCTCAGGTCATCTCAGGTCAGGTCACCAGATCAGGTCACGTGATGACCTCAGCTCCAAAACGTTTGCAGTAGTACCACAGCCACAATTTTATGCCGATCGGTTTCAATCTTGCAGGACTTCATAAAGTCATAGATACCAACAATTTGTTGATCTTGGATTTCTAATATCGGTGACCTAAGGTCAGGTCAATTTTGTGACCGCCAACACGGTTTTATCAATAACTATCGACATAATGAAGATAGAGAAGAGAAAACGGTACCAATATGTTTGTCTCGTCGAGACACGTCTCCCAATATGCAACATGACCAACTTGGGTCACCACTTGACCTTGACCTGAGGTCAAATTTCTCAGTTGACCTAACCAGGTCACCATTAATATGATTCGAAGCGCCTTGACAAGACACACGCGATGACGTAAACATTATTGCTTTATCTTTATTAGGTAAAAGGTTATTTGGGGAAAACAGTCTTGAAAACAAAATCACCTTTTTGACATTCGATGACCTCTGGAGCCTAAACTATTGACCTGAGCTCAAATCTGAGGACACCTATGTCGATTGCATTTTTCAATGACTTTCGATTGCTTTTTTCAGTTTGCTGCTAACTATCATAGTTCACGAGATATTTGGGGGTGTTCGAACCGAAGTCTTGAAAACTTGAAAATCTGACCCTTGATGACCTCTGGTGACCTCAATATTGACCTGAAAAAAATTAACGAAATACTTTCGAAAGAGCTTGTCTCGAGCTATCTAACGTCGTTTCCCGCTTGTCGCTACGTTGCGTGGTTTTCGAGATCATAGAGGGGGGGGGGGGCGAAATTCGCCCCCCTCCAGGGCGTGTAATTATCAGAGGCCCTCCAGGGCGCGTGTTAAACTACATCACGAAGAAAAACTGAAGCGATACAACTGCGAACAACGAAACCAACTGAAACGAAAGCTTGATGAACTGTGCAAGGCTAGTAAATGGAAAGAAGCAGGTAATGTCGACATCGTGATGAACCTCTCATCCCGTGCACTTACAGAATATGAAAAAGAAACCTTATCTTTGGGTCTTAATTTGACTCAGACAAATATAAATATTCCTTCATAGATCATATGGAGAGAAATTACAAATGGAACGAAACTGATGTCGATAAGAGATATATCCAGGGTATTTTGACCTGCTGCAAAGCTTTAGCCGACCAGGAACCGGGTAGCTTACCCAGAAGATACGTAAAAGCGCTACGCGATCTAGCCAACGACAGTGAAATTATAGTGACTCAAGCTGATAAAGGGGGAGTAATAATTATAATGGACAAAACGTAATATGTTGAGAAAATGCAAGGATATGCTTAATGACAAAGAAACATACGAAACTAAGTTAAAGGGTAATGGTGATTAACAGAGTAAGCTGTTTAACAAAGAAGCCAGAAAAATAATGACAAAGTCAGAAAGAGGTAAGAAAATGTACCATTTGCTAGAAGAGGCGCTCTCTATTCCAAAAATGAGAGGCCTACCAAAAATACATAAAGATAGCATCCCCATGCGACCAATCACGTCTGGAATTGGAAGTGCTCCTCATAACCTGGCCAAAATATTAGCAAAACCTCTTACAAAAACACTCGGCTATATAAGTGATGCACACATCAAAAACACATCAGAAATGATGTCCAGATGAAGAGAAATCACCAATGTGAAGGAGAAGAAAATAGCTAGTTTTGATGTAAAAACACTTTTTACGAATGTCCCGGTTCAAAGTGCTCTAAGCGCTATGCAGAAAGTGGTCGACTCGCTGGAAAATGCTGACCTGCTCTTACCTAAGCCTGGATATATGAACATGGTGACCATATGCATGAAGTTTGGATGTTTTCCATTTAATGACGAAGAATATTTGCAAAAGAGTGGCCTCGCAATGAGGTCTCCTCTCAGCCCTGTGGCGGCATGTCTCTTTATGGAAACCCTAGAAGAATCAGATTTTTTCAACATTATCGGCAGGGACTCAATGTGGGTAAGATGTGTTGATGACGTCCTAGATGTTGTTCCTAAGGACACCGATTTAGACGAAAAGTTGAGACATTTAAATAGTGGCAATGAAAAAGTCCAGTTTACGATTGAGATGGAACAGAACGGTCAAATGCTTTTTTTAGACACTTGTATCGTTAAAACGGAAACTTGCTTAAATGTAAAGTACATAGGAAACTCACAACAAAGAGGACTATGTCCACTTTTACTCTGGACATAACGAATGAGTGAAGAGTGGAATAGTTATAGGCTTCTTTTTAAGAGCTTTTAGAATTTGCGACAATAATACTTGAACGATGAGATTGAACATATCTATGAAGCATTCACAAAGTTAAAATACACTAAAGGATTTTTTATCAAACAAAAGGAAAGGCAGAACGGATAAGAAACAGAAACCAAAACCAAAACAAGCCAATCCCAAGAAGAAAGGCACAAAGATGTATATCCATCCCAAATTCCCAAAAGGCAAACGTTATTTTAAGAACACTTGAAAAAGCCGGCGTAAAGGTTTCCATTAATTCAAGAATCAAAAATAAAGGACATGATCGAGCGAAACCGAAGAACACGTCCGATACGTCACAAATGAGTGGTGGTGGTGGTGGTGGTGGGGGGGGGTTAAAGTTAGATTAAATTAGCATAAAAGTGACTGCAGCGACTGGTACTGTTAACTAAAAAATGGCTGCTCTAGATCGAACGGACGCCATTGCTGGGCGCAGACCACGAATGTGTGTGTGATTAGATCGGCTGCTGCCAGTGTGGCAATCAGCGGTCTGCGCGGCGCTGTCCGGCCCCGTCTGCGGGCCGCATTGAAGCCTCCGGGCCGCACTGAAGCCGTGAACTCTGCTGATGTTTTACGGGATCAATAGTGGCGTTATTGAGACGAATAGCGCGCAGCATCGGACATCGGGCATGTAGGGCGACGGGAGTGCGAAAAACTGGCTCCGAGCATGGCCGCGTGGCGCGCACGGCCTCGCAAAAATGATAAAACGAAATTGTTCATTACCATTATTCCTTGCTTTCAAAAGTGAATGACTGAAAACATGAATGGACTAATTCATCTAGTTTTAATTGAAATAAGCTATTATTCCTGAAAACCATGTTCTTGAAAAATATGACCCATTTACCCGAACCCCGCACTTCCGTGTAATTCGAGAACGATAGAGTCGCACCAAACACCCGAAACCGCCCCAGCCGTCTGGCATCACCGGAGCTAGTTTAAAATGACATGGTTAATTTTAAGTAAACTATGGTGTTATCATTCAAATGGAATATCCAGAAAAGCGCATTAATTCATAAAGTTTCAATTGATACCAAAAAAAATCACCGAGAAAAGCAGTGTTCTTACGAACTATAGACCCATTTACCCGAAATGCCCCAATCGCCCAAAATATTACTAGTGGAAAGCGCCCGGCGAATAAATCCTTCGTGAAAACGGATATTAT